>PVJS01003716.1:35102-73947 GCA_004027185.1 Glis glis | reverse complement strand
GCAACTTCATGAGACCCGGTTTCAAAATAAAGTATAAAAAAATAGGGCTGGGGGTATAGCTCAGAGGTAGAACGCCCCTGGGTTCAATCCCTGGTACCGCAAAAAAAAAAAAAGAAAGAAATCACATTTAAGGTCTTACTTAAATTGTATTTGTGTTTCTTATTATGACAAGAAGCTAATTAAATAGAATTATCTGAGTCAGATAAAAAGCACAGTTGTTGAAAAGTAATGCATATTCTTATCTTTTAGCAAAGATAGACCAAAAGCAGTTTGTTTGTGGATAGTGATACAGAAACATGAGCAGAGGCTATAAGGAAATAACAAAGAGCCAAAAGAGACAACCCAGTCATACCTCACATTCCAGACCTGTCGTCGGGGTCAGCATGTCGAACACAGTGATGTCCGATGGAGTAATCATTTCTGGGCCTATAAGAAGTGAAGATGCAATCCCCATTATTGGCATGGTATCCATCATGCTTGGAATTTATATGTGATAGAAAATGTGCTAAGAAATTTTAGATGAATTATTCCATTTGTTCCTTACAAGAATACAGTGAAAGAGATAAAAATACTATTGTTATTTTACAGATTAAAAAAAAACTAAGCTGTTGGGAAGTGAGTTTGGTAAGAGGTAGGGTCAGGATTCTAGCCAGAAATTCTGATTGCAGGACCCTGGCTTTTAGTGGTCATTCTAGAAACACCTTCACTATCTTGATGGTGTCAACACAGTTGTCTGACAGGTAAAAATTTCCAAGGGATCGCTAAAGATTCCTCAGGAGTTACAAATTTTGTTGCATTTTCAAAATAAGTCCTGGAGTTGTTGAAAATCCTGCACATGTTCCTTGCTAGCATAAGAGTTGACACTTGGGACCATGTGGCAATCCCAGGATGTGTGTGGTGAAGGAGTGGCCCATGGAATGGGAGGATATGATCAAAAGACACATCTCTAAGGCACTTATAATGCTTTTTAATCAGTAATAGCAGGATCTCTAAAATAGTCTGCATCACTATGGAAGAACCCGGAAGAATGGCTGAAATTTTCCCCCAGCTGTGATCACAGTGTCTGTCATTGAGAGTATTTTAAAATACTGTATTAGTCTACTATGGCTGCTGTAAGCAAATCACTACAAATTTAGTGGCTTAAAACAACACCAACTTATGAGTTGCAGTTCTGGAGATCACAAGTCCTAAAATGAAAAAAAAAAATCAGCAGAGCTATGTTCCTTCTGGAGTCTCCAGTGGAGAATGTGTTTCCTTGCCTCTTCCTTGTCCAGCTTCTATGGACCGCGTGAATTCCTTGGCTCGTGTTCCCTTCCTTCATCATTAAAACCATAACACAATATCTTCAACTCCTCTCTCTCTCTCTCCCCCGCCCCGATTCTGTTGTCACTTCACCTTCTCTGACACTGATTCTTTGCCTCCCTCTACTAAGGACCCTGTGATTACATTGGGCCCACATAGATAATTCAGGGTAATTTTCCAATCGCAAGATCCAATTGTAAACCAATTGGCATCTTCATAACTACAAAGCCCTTTGCCATATAAGGTCACATATTCACAAATTCTGGGGAGTAATACATGAGCATCTTTGGAGGGCCATTATTCAACTTACTACAATGGCATAAGAGATCATTTTTACTTTTTTGGTTAAATAAATTTTATTAATAACCCTCATCCTTGTTCCTATTTTATAGTTCCTAATTTGAAGAACAGGTAAAGTCCAACAAAAATTCCTTGGTCTTACGAGTAATGTTTATAATATATTCATTAGGTGTTACATCATCTAGAGAGTGTGATATTTAATATAGACTTAATTATCTTTATTTCCATTATCACAAACATTTAGGCAAAGGAAGATGATATAAAGTTCCAGTCTAATACAAGCACAAAGTCATGGAAAATTCTATTGACTGTGAGATTGGGTGGTCTCAACAGTGAAGGAGTGCATTGTTCTCTAAAATCATGAAGGGTTAGAAGCCGCGTCTGTGCATATAATTGAAATATTCAAGATATCTTGATAACTATAGCTTCACAGCAAGTTTTGAAATTGAGAAGTGTGGTTTCCCCAACTTTTGGGTTCTTTTTCAAAATTGTTTTTGCTATTCTACGTTCCTTTTAATTTCATATGGCTTTAGGGTCAGTTCACTGGGGTTTTGATAGGGATTATATGTATGTGTGAGTGAAATTTGAGAGTACCGGCACCTTAACAATATAACTCTTCCAATCCACTTTTTATCTGCTTAATTCCTTCAATAATGTTTTGTAGCTCTCATTCTAGCTTCAAGTCCTTATTTCAGCTTGTAATTTTTTTGCTAAGTATATTCCTAATAATTTTGTTCTTTTTTGATGCTGCTGTAAGTGGAAGTATTTTCTTTTTAGATTTTTCATAGCTAGTATTTAGAAATAACAATCAAGTTTCTTATCCTGGTCTTGTATTCTGCAACTTTGATAAACTCATTATTTTTAACAGGCTTTGTTGGATTCCATATATGCATACGCACACACACACACACACACACACACATATATATATATATATATTATATACATATATATATATATATAATATATATATATATCATCTAGAAATAGAAATAGCTTTACTTATCCCTGAGGGTTGTGAAGTATAGTCCATATCCCCTAAATATGGATTATAGTAGTTAAATAGTTTAAGACACTTGACATAAATGATGAATATTTATTTGGCAGTGGGAGCTACAGAGGTCAAAGTAAACAGCAATGCTTAGGAGAATTAAGAACCTATGCCCTGAATGTTAGAATATACAGTCTTGTTTCATGGATTTATTCCCTTCATAAATTGAACAATGTAGGAAAAGTATCTCTAGCTCCTCCCAAAAGATGCTTTCACAAAAGCAGAGCAATTCCTCATCTCTACAAGGGTGATAATTCCTCTTTCATAAGGCTCTAATAAGGATTAAACATGTGCTGAGTACTTAATCCAATATCTGGCACATAATAAGTACTCAATAAATGTTAGTTAATAATAGTGGTACTATTGATGGTTGTAAGTAAAGCTATAATTTGGAAAGTGTCACAGCACTCTTTAAAACCTTTCAATTTTTACCATTTGGAAAAACTATCCAAATTTTTTGCTGTGGACCTTTATCTGGCCCCTGATAATCTCTTCCATCTGATCTCTTGGAATAATTCCCCACATACTGCATGTTCAAGATATATCCACCTGATTGAAGTCTCCTTATGTGAAGTATTCTCTATAACTTCCAGACATTTACACATGCTGTCCCTTCCAGCTAGAACATACTTCTTCCTTTGCCTAGTCTACCCAAATCCTACCTTCTGAGACTACATCTCCAAAATAAGTAAGATGCCTCTCCTGTGTGTTGTTCCTCTGTACCCTGATTGTAATACAGTCATCCCCCAGTGTCCATGGGGACTGATTCCAGACATCCTACACATAAAACAATCACAAGATGCTCAGGTCCCTTTATAAAATAACAGAATTTGCATATAACCTGTGCACATACTCTCCTATGCTTTAAATCATCTCTAGATTACGTATAATACCTAATACAATGTAAATTATCGTCATACTATATTGCTTAGATAGCATTCACAAGGAAAAAGTGTGTGCATGTTCAGAGCAGATGTAATTTTTCCTAAATATTTTCAATCTGCAATTGGTTGAATCTACAGATGTAAAACCCACAGCTATGGACAGTTGACTGTATTACAATAGCCTACAGACTATTAGCTATTTGGGGGGGCTGTGATTTTTCTATCATGCCCACCCCCACTGAATGCCAGGCCAGTGCCTGGCACAGTGGATACTCAATTAAAGCTTGTCAAATACAAAGATTTGAACTAGAACTTCTCTAATAATTCCAAGAGAAATACTGCATTTAGTTTGGCAAGGCTCACTGTGAGTGGATTTACTAAATCCTTTCCTGAGGCAAGTTTCATAGTAAAGAAGGGAATCAAGGGTAGGGGCCCAGAATGCCTTCCCCAGATCCTGGAGCAGAACACGAAAATGGCAGTGGAGGTTCCAAAGGAAACCTCAATTACATCTACCTCTCATCAGAGCCAACTCACGCACTGTGCAACTTTAAGCAGGATTCAGCAAAACCTAAATTCTGAGCAGAGATGTGAGGAAAGTTCTAGTAGTCAATACTAGCTGAAAAGGAGGAAGAGTTGGACCAATTGCACAAAATGTGGCAGGCTAAGCCCAGGAACAGCTCTCTGATGAAGCAAAAGTCACTGCTGGGGTTTCTAGTGGATGGCATAGTCCTAATATCAGCAGTTGTGATAAGTGTGTCAAGACTTAAAACACAGATTGCTAATTTCACTGTCTAAGATTGTAACAATACCTGTAAACATGAGGACAGACAGCTTACCTGGTGGTACTAATGCTGGCTCTGTGGGAATCAGAGGTACACCTACAAAGAAACAAAGATGATCTTCCTTAATCTTTATTTGCATAAAGTGAGACCCGCCTAATTCATATAGGGCTCTTTACCATCAAAGAAAATGTTTTGGACAAAAAAAATAAAAATAAAAACAGGGGAGGGATATGAGAGGCAAAGATGTACATGATTTAGAAAGTAATTAACAACAACAACAAAATCCATGGAAGTGATAATGAAGGAAAATTTTATGAGAGCTTATTGTCTAACACTTGTTTATAACCGCTTGCTTCATAGAGGAAAAACAATCACGTTTTTCATTTTTCAAAGTAAATTAAACAAGGTTCACACTTACAGTCTCCTGGATAAACACATTTGAGGGTGACTTCATCAAGGATCATATTTTTAGGGCAGTAAGGCAAGCATCCTTCAACTCTTTACATAAGGAAAAAAATAAAAAAGTGTAAGACACAAAAATCCCTGCATTGAATATATGCAACTAAGATATATTCCTCCTAAAAGTCTTCTCTCCTCCTTGTCAAGCACAAAGGAGTTCTCTCTTTGCCTCCTCTCCATCACACTTTAGATTATGAAATCACAAGCTCATGGATGACAGAGATATATCATTAAGATTCAGGCAGAATTTGAACACAGAACATTCAAAATATACACTTACATTTGGGACACATTAAGGCCATGTTCTATAAATCAGTGAAAATGCAGAGGGATAATTTATTAAGATGTTAGTCTATATTAGTTGTGTTGTTACTTTCCACTCCTATATTCTTCCCACGTCCAAACAGATAGGCACGGTGTGTGTGTGATGTGGTGCATATGTGGTGTGTGTGTGTGTGTGTGTGTGTTACATGTTACTGGGGATTGAACCCAGGGGCATTCTACCTCTGAGCTACACCCCCGGCCCTATTTTGTATTTTTAATTTTTGAAACAGGGTCTCACTAAGTTGCTAAGGGCCTCACGAAGCTGCTGAGGCCAGCCTTGAAGCTGCAATCCTACCTTCTCAGCCTCCCAAATATTAGGATTACAGGCATGTGCCACCACACCTGGCATAGGCGTGATCTTTGACTATGATTGCCTTGAAGATATCTGTAGGATAAGAACAGCATCTTCCATGGCTCTCCCTGCCTATTATTAAGCCCTACACTCATTGAAAAGAAAATTGAGATCTCTGGGCAGAAGGGATGGCAGCTGGACATGGTTACAGTCCTTTGAGAACAGGGAAGGGAAGGGGCAGCGGCTGCAGCTCTCTGGGGTGTTAAGGTCTGTGCCCAAATCTGTGGTCGTGCCATGGGAGAAGGTAGTTGTATATGAGCCAAAAGAGGCCTGGTTTGAAGCTTCAGGACATCTGGCCATGGTAAGGGCCCCCAGTCCTTGGCTGTCACACTGAAGTCAAGTGGGAGCCTTGAATTTTAAAAGGCCACAGACTTGGGTTTATGAGCCATAATCAGGAAAGACCACCCCAAATAGTATTCTTCTAAAGGAATGAAGCCAAAATAAGGACTGGCATTGCATTCTCCTCTTGTCCAATTGAAACTCAGAGTCATTTTTTCCTGATTCTAAATAAATAATTTTAATCTAGTATAACAAAAATTATTAGATTCAAATATTCTACAGAGAAATAATGAAAATATTGTTATAAAAGTCTTTCTCATCTGCACCTCAAATATAATATCAGGTTTCAATACTATTTTTAAGAATGTTTCCAATTGTTTCATCTGTGAAAGAACTTGGATGAAAGTGCTCTAGGCCTCTTTCCACTCAGGATGAAAATGATGGAACCAGATACGAGGATGAGCATCACCGCCAGAGGGCGCTGCGCATGGAAGCCGGGAGCCGGTGCAGGGACCCTGGAAACAAAGCTCTATTCTGACAGAATGAGACTTGGTGAGACATGCTTGGATACCTCCTCCATAATGATTGCTTTAAACATAAACAGCTTTATGTGACCATTTGTTGTTTCATAAAATGAAACTGAATGATAAAAATTTAATAGGTATGTAATCCTATTCTACTCAACTTTATCAAGCAGAAGGAATAAAAAGTACTAGACTGCTGAAAAGACTATAGCCAGTTATCCTGAATGAAGTCACCATCAAGTTTTTATGCAACTCAGTTATTTTGCAAATCTTTTGTGCCAGTCAAAACCATGGCATCTCTTAAAATATTTTCCAAAAGCCATTAATTTATCCCTTTAAAATGCCTTCATATTCACACATAACAGGTTCCTTTTATTTACTTACTTACTTACTTACTTACTTATTATTTATTCATTCATTCATTTTGTGGTACTGGGGATTGAAGCCAGGGGTATTCTACCTCTGAGCTATACCCCCAGTCCTATTTTATTTTTTATTTTGAAACAGTATCTTTCTAAATTGATGAAGGCCTTGCTAAGTTACTGTGACTGTCCTCAAAACTGCAATCCTTCTGCCTCAGCCTTCCAAGTACTAGGGTTATGAGCATGTGCCACCACTCCCAGCTCACTTTATCTTGCCAAATAGAATAATCTACCCCACCTCAGACAAATACAATGCCTCAGAGGCAGAATGGTTCTGAGAATAAGCATATTATATAAGAGGAGTAACTACTTACATATGTGCTCTATAGTGTGCTATTTGGCATATTTTCTCATGAAAGTTCTCATTTTCACTAGATATTTTTATTTTAACACTTTCTTTATGTCATAAACCATCTGGAGCAAGGGTGGTGGTTCTGTTGGAGACTTGGTGGAGGTGTCCAGGGCGTGAAAGCTCAGTACTCAGGTGCCCCTTGGGGCCGCAGGTACAGAAGGAGCAGTCATTGGGCACCTCGCAGCAGGGAAGCAGACAGGAGGCAGGAATGGAGGTGGGATGAGAAAGAGCTTGGCAGGGGTGCAGCTTCATCTCGAGTCTTCCCAGCATCCTGACCATTCCAAAAGATAGAGAGCTACAGGTTCTTTATCAATAAGCTGGAACCATTGAGGGGCTGGGTTCAAGCACCTCAGAGACTGGTTATACCATAAAAAGTAATGAACTGGCCAAATGCCCCTTCAAAATACAGCTCAATTTCCTCCATGGTGCCAGGCTGGGTATTGTCCTCTGCTGTCTTCCTTCCCAGTGTGCCCAGTGCTTAGCCTCACTGTGGGGTCACAGCTGCACCTCCAACTCCCCATGGCTATCAGAGGAGGAGGAAATATATTTATGAATATGAATGTCCCAAATGAATGGTGAAGACTTCTTGGCAGAGAAAGAATTGTTGTTTTTATTTTAAAGAAAACACATGGAAATATCATTTCCTCCCAGTTGCCCCATAGCACTTGATACAGGGTACAGACATTCAAACTGTGGCCCCCTTGCTTGCAAACTGTGGGGCCTAGGGCTTCTTTGTGTCTCCTGATCATCCCCTCTACACATAGGAAGAATGAGATCACCAATTTGAGGATGACGTGTGACCTACTGTAAACATGACATATGCTAGTCCTTGTGGCTCTTTGTGTTGTCATTGTTTCTGTCTCTTTTTTTTTTTTTTTTTTTTTTGGTTCTGGGGATGATTGAACCCAGGAGCAGTCTACCTCCGAGCTACAACCCCAGCCCTTTTTAATTTTTGAAACAGGATCTCACTAGGTTGCTGCAAGTCTCACTAAGTTGCCGAGGCTGGTCTTGACCCTGTGATCATCCTGTCTCAGCCTCCCAAGTGCTGGGATTACAGGCCTGCACTACCATGCCCGGCTGTTTGTATCCTATCTAAAGACTGTGAGTGCGTTCCCTGTGAGAGGGTTTTTGTCTTACTTATTCATATGCCCTGGACATTTTGTAAAATCAGTTTTCACCTTAGAGTAGAAGCTCACAGATATGTCTGAAATGACTTCCAAAAATGTTCCCTACTACTCTTTATCCACTTTCCTGTTCTTTACAGCAAGCTCCTTTAAAAAAAAAAAAAAGCTGTTTATACTCTCCATTTTGCCTCTTCCTTGTCTCCAGGTTACTAAATCCAATGAACAATTTTCAGACTCAAATTTAATATCCTCAAAAGCAAATTCTGCACTTTTCCTTGAGGCTGCTCCTCCCAGCACACCCTTATCTCAGCAAACGGCTATGCAGTCTTCTATGAAATCACATTATTTGAAGTTGCTGATATTTAACCATTTTTTTCTACAAAAGTACCGACTGCTTACAGTTTCACCCAATAAATGCTGAAGCCAAACTTGAGTCCTTAACTGCTCTTCCTCATCTCACATTAAATTTAACAGCACACCCGGTGGCCCTAAGTTTAAAAAATACCCTGAAACCTGATCACATCTCATGACTCCAAGGCTGATAACCTAGTCAGATGTTCTTCTTCTGTTGTCTGGGTAACAGACCAGTTCTTCCCTGACCTGTATTTCCCCAACAGTCCATTCTTGATACAACAGGCAAAGTCAACTTCTAAAGCATAAACAGATCTTGTCATGCCTCTGTCCAAAGTACACTGGGGCTTCCTGTCTTAAAGTAAAAGATGACATCTTTACAATAGACTACCAGACTTTATCTGTTTTTCCCACCACTGTGATTCTCTGGTCTCATCTCAGGACTCTTAATTCTGTTCACTTGGCTCCTTGCTGATCCTCAAATATACCAAACACATTCCCACTCCAAGACCTTTGCACTGTTCTCAGACCAAAAAACTCCTGCCCACATATTCACATGGCCTCATTTTATTCAGATCTCTGACTAGATGTCACCTTGTCCATATGTTCTCTGATCACCAATATTAATTAGCAAACACACACACACACACACACACACACAAACACACACACACACGTTATACTCTGCCTCCCTTACATGCCTTTATTTTTCTCCATAACACACATCATTATCCAACAAAATGTTGCATTATATATTTACATTTGTGTTTACTTTCTGTTTCAACCTTATAATGCACAGGTTCCATGAGGGCAGGTACTTTGTCTATTTTGTTCAGTACTGTACCCCCAGTAGCAAGAATTCCTAACACATAGATGACTCTTGATAACTATTTTTTATTAAATTAATGAATTATTATATGGGCATATACCAGTTTTTTGTGAGATGGTTGTTTTTAAGCCTAACACAAACTTCACTGAGAACAGAATCTGTTAGTACTGAAATTTGCTCATTCAGTGGTAAATATTACTTACGGTGGAAGAAATGTACATGTTAGTGCTTCAGGGTCACTACATGTTTTAAAACAGGGAGTGGCACAAGGTTCATATCTCCATTCACACATTCTCCTGTAAGGTACTGCTGCCTGGATTTCTAAGAAAAAATATGGTTTTTAGATTGTTTATATTTTTAATGCACAGCTTGAAAACAAGTCATTTATGATATGATCCCTGTCGAGTTTCGCCCCTCTTTGACCATAATACTGTGCAAAAGACAAAGCTATGGAATAAAAAATATTATAACTACCTGGTGACCAAAGAATTTATGCTCTGATTAAATATGTAAGCATAAATTTGGCTTTCCAAGATTTTAAAAAGCAAAAGGTTTGAAGAAGTTTAGGAAAATTCAAAATCATAATTTCTCTGTTTAGTGAATTTTCTCTGATTTTTATATCAAAATAGTACCAAACACTTGTTTGAAATTTTATTTTTTACAGAGTAATTTTGGTTTATTATTCTATTTCATCCTTGCTACAACTCTGTTGAGTAGGTACTATTTCCAATCTAAAAATGAAGACACAGAGGCTTAAAGCCACAAAGTGACTTCTGAACCTCAAACCACTAGGAAAATGGTGAGACCAACACATTTCATAACCAAAAATCTAGGGAGAATGTTTCACATTGTCCTGCTCACAGAACTTAGCACACTGTCTTGTGTGTGGTAAGTATTGTTTGAACACAAAAGAATAAATGAATGGATTTGAATAATACATCCTTATAGCTACAAAACCTCCCTTGACTGCAGATTTTTCTCCTGCAAACTCTACTAATACTCTCCCCTTCCCAATCATAGAGAAATCCTTCTCTAGCAGTTCAAAATTGTCTCTGAACAAGAGAATGCCATAATAGAGAAAAATCAGGATACAGGTGTGTTTCTTGGACTTTGGATACAGAATTCAATTCCAACTTATGTCAAGGAAAATAAGACTTTTTGAAAAACATCTAAAGACTGGAGTAACTGCTAAACTTGAGTTACTGGGCTCATAATCCTGAGAGAAGATTGGTTCCAAGACTAGAGTAGGCCCCTAGATTTCCATGGGTTCAGGAAGCCCACAAAGATCTGCTATCCTGATGATGCCACCGGATGCAGGTCTCTGAATCACAAGTGGGGCTGCTAGGTCTGGTTCTAATAGAGCAGATCTCTAGAGTAGAGGGGAACTAGAGGCTTAAAAATTTCAACTTTAAGTAAATCCAAATAAAATGATCACTTCTACTCTATAGGATGTCATGTAGGCATGTCAGTAACTCTTTCTCAAGAGCCCAGTGCAGGAGGTCCCCAGATGACCATGGCTTTCCCAACTTTTCACCTCCCACTTGCAGTTCTTACAATATCTGTGCAATGTTCTGAGAATGTATTATCCTGAGATAAGGAGGAACTGTCTAGACATCCCAGGCTCTGTCTTCATCCTACCTAAAACAGCAAAGTTTGTGCTCAGCAATGCCAGTGGCACCCAGAGCACAAAACCCAGAGTGGAGTACTTTCAGGGTCCCTCAGCTGCAGTACAGCATGGGGCATGCACAGACAATACTCCATCTTCCCCAGGCAGCTTTCCTAAGCCCCAGGCACTGGCTCACTATGGTTGCTAAGTTTCTGTTGACTCTTGCTGTTCTATTTCATAAGACTAGACCTAAGAATGCAGTGATAGAAGTATTGGGGCTCCTTCTTCCCTGCTCTGACCCCACTTTGCCAGAGTAAAAGCCCTTGTAGAACGCTGACAGCTGGATTTATACAAAACCTCTTGTCAGACTTAGAACCTTTGAATACAGGAACTCTATTCAATAGGGTAAACTTTTGAAGCCCAACTTGAATTTCTGAAAATCCAACTATTAGAGAGGTTTGCAGAAACTTATGAACAATAGAAAAGGGATTTGCTGTCTTAAATTGCTTTAGGAGGGTTGGTTAAGATGAAATAATTTGTTTGGGAGAGTTAAAGCAGAAATCATGCTCTTGGGTTTTGAAAATAGAACATGACATTTTAAACATTGCATGAAAAAGTGAATTGTTTTCCACAACTCAGAAAATTAAATTCCTATAGACCTATAAGTCTCTCTAGAAATAAGATTAGGCTTTTGCTAAACTAGGAAAATTCTCCAGAATGAAAACAGATAATTGAATTCAAAAGACAGATTAATATACTGTCCCCATCAATGAAAATTAAATTAGTCAGAAGTTGCCTTCTACAAAATAAAAAATAAAAAGTATATACAAACACTAGACAACCATGATACATGGGTGGGTTCTAATTCCAAGGTCCAGACAGTAGTGGGAATAATAATTAGGGTAATAATTATAAATAAGTTTCTTTAGGGGTTTCCTAAGACATTTACATCACCTTATTTAATACAGTAACTGGATGAGATAGGTAGTATTATTATTTCTCTTATTTCACAGATGAGTAAACTGAGGGGTAGAGAGGTAAATAAACTTAAGGTCATAGAACTCTATCCACTTACAAAGTAAAATATTTTAACATTAGAAACTAATAAATATTCTGCATACTGTAAATGATCTATTTGTTCTTGGCTTGGAGACCCCAGGAAACGTACCTTCTATGCTGAAACTACTTGACTGCTTGAATTCTTCAGAATCATCATATTTTGAAGCTTTGACACTAGAATCCGTAAATGTGATGAAAAATCCTTTCTTGCTGTAGAGTTCAAATGTGCTGTAACCAGGAATCCAGAGGCCCTGATGGTGGAAAAATGTTGCTTTCTGACGAAAGGCTGGATTGGCCGCCCACAGCTCCAAGCTAAGAGTGTCGTCATCATGGACATAGAGAAAATAATTTGGCCTTTCAGCCGATTCCAAGGAGACAAGTGCCAGTGCTGTAAAACATGGAGAAGTGTCTTGACAACTCCTCGGAGTCTCGGGGGGAACAGGTCACCAACACTGGACTTATCCAGTGTATTGATAAAGTGGAGATGGCAGAGCCCTGCAATCACCACACATACTATTATCTCAGAAACAGATGATGAGATCTCTAAGAGAAAACAGTACTTTAAATGCGGTGAATAAGAATGATAGCTTCCCCCAAATCAGTTTTGGGTGAGTCCTATTTTTTAAATAATTTGTAATGCCCTTCGGGAGGGAAAAAGAAATATCAATGAGTATATAATTTCATACACGGAATTGAATGATTGACATATTTGTATTTCAAGCTTTAACACTTTCAAATGCACAAAATCTACAGACAGCTGAACTAGATAATAGAAAAGAGTAAGAAAATAGAGAAATGTAGGCATGTAGCTAAATGCAATTCAATATCTTTGGATTCTTAATGAGCAAATGTTCTTGCATGAGATTTGCTTCAAGAAAAGATTATATACTCATTATTATTACTTTCCAAAAGATGATCAAATGGCTAATGAGAAATTAGTTTTTACAAAGTGTTGAGGAAGGATCATTCTTTTTTGTTATGTGCTTTGAAATTTTCCTTTATGCTTCTGAAACACATGATATAAAATTTTAAATTGAGATATTAGGTTGATTTTCTGAAATAACAGTATGTGGATTTTTCTACCAAGAACATTAGTTATTATAAATCATAAAATGAGGAACTTTATTGTACTCAATGTGATTCCAAAGGCATTTATTGTCTCTTAAAAACTTTCAAGTCTCTGTGTTGAGCACTGGAATATGCAAAGAATGAAGAAAATTTTTATATGAGAAAAGATGATATAAGTAACATAAATTAAAAATTCAAACAGTGATAGGTGCTTTTAGAACTTTCTTTTACAAGAAAGAAATAATTTATTCTAACTGGAGAATTGTGATATTTCTCAGAATAAGTCAAAGTTGGATTCATTCATTTGAGAAATTTTTCCTACACTTATACAACACACTCTCCATGGTTCTAGGTAGGCTGTAAAACAACAACATAGCCAAGTGTCACTGGATCAGTCGTAATAGGTGGATACAACTAGTACAGACCTGCTGGTGCAGACCAGTAAATGTAGGGCCAGGTTCAAATAACCAAGGATGTGTCTGTGAACCAGGACAGCAAGGTCCACTAAGAATAACAGACTGTCTCAGTGATTGTCTACACTCTGATATATGCACTTAATATTAAACTTCTTTACCAAGGCTAGGGAGGAGGGGAGGAAAAGAGGAAGTACTGGGGAATGAAATTGAACAAATTATATTACATGTATATACAAAGATGTCACAACAAATCCCACTATTATGTATAATTACAATGTGCCAGCAAAAAATTAAACTTCTTTGATGTCAAATGACATTTTTTCCTTTTACTTTGATTTGACATTAAGTTCTTTAAATGTTAGGAATTAGTAGGTTGTCTTTGAAAATTTTCAAATTAAGTTCTGTGATTAACGCTAAGAAAATATAAACTTTGTTTTATTTAACATCAAAAACTCAAATGATTGCAATTCTAACATAAATATCCCAAAAGATAAACAAAGAAATTGTTTTATAGCTGGGCGTGGTGGCATACGCTTGTAATCCCAGTACTTGGGAGGCTGAGACCTGAGGATCCGGGTTGGCAGCCAGCCTCAGCTACTTAGTGAGGCCCTCCACAACTTCGAGAGACCCGGTTTCAAAATAAAGTATAAAAAATAGGGCCAGGGGTATAGCTTGGAGGTAGAACCCCTCTGGGTTCAATCCCCGGTACCGCAAAAAAAAAAAAAAAGAAATTGTTTTACATACAAAAGAAATAGCTATTTTATGTGTCAATGTCACATTTTATATTCTTTAAAGAACTTAGGAAAGTGTCATAAACCTATAAGATCCCTAGTCAATATTTGTTGAATGAATAATGAAAAACTATAGAAGTAAATTTAAATTCTTATTTTCAATTATACTTACATGATGTCTTCTCTTTGAAAAGGCCTGGAGTAATCATAAAATTAAAAAATAAATTGCCATGAATACTACTTCTTGGCAAAGAGAAAATGTTTCTACTGGTCATGTTGGCGCCCAAAACAAGACCACTCTGCCCATAACTTGCCAGCATATATGGCCCTTCTCCAAGCCCTAGATAAGTACAAATAAAAGAATTATAAATTAGCATAGGACTTAAAATTTCAATCTGTCATTTTAATGAAATAAATATTAATAACAAAAATACTCCAAAACATTGAACAGTTAAAATTTATTCCTAATAACTGAGCTCTTTTTAAAAAATAATATAATAATATGGAATATATCAGACATATTTATAATTTGCAACTTGGAATATACAGTATATACAAATGAATATGTTTACATGTATGTATGCATACATATATATTACATGTGCATGTATATGTTTATATCTATGTTTAATTTCAACCTGACTTCTATGCCATTTAATGTACTTAACAACACTGAGTATTATAAAATTTTAAATTTTCTTTTGAATCACCAAATATTGCTATATAATCACCATCTGTATACTTTTAACAGATACGTGTATATTTTTATGTTGCAGATTATGTTAAAAGTTTATACACTTGTGGTAAGTCATATCATAAAAGATTAATCATATTATACTGGTTTTATTTCACTTTTCTACTTCTCTTATTTTTATCTCAAGCATAATTCAATCTTCTCAGCCCACCCTGAAGAAGGAAGAATAAAAGATTCAACAAATATGAGAACAAGGTGTTTCCCCTTAAGGAATGAAGACCAGGCCTGAAAGAAAGGGAGAGGATAATTGGATAGGAGGGATAAGTCGTCTTCAAAGGAGGAAGAATAATGAGGATCAAAAGTTCTATCATTCAGACCAAGATAATGGGGAGAGGACCAGCAGATAACTTATGTTCAAGTGTTCTCCCCTCCACTAACATCATCTGGTACATGTTACCCTGGAGCAGCTTGTACACCATGTGGACACTTATACACTGTAAGAAAAAGAGCTTCATTAAGGACTTAGATGAGCCGGGCGTGGTGGCGCACGCTTGTAATCCCAGTACTTTGGGAGGCGGAGACCGGAGGATCCGAGTTCGCGGCCAACCTCATCGCGCATGCGTGGGCGTGCGTGATTTATCTCTCCTCTCTCCTCTCTCTCTCTCTCTCTCTCTCTCTCTCTCTCTCTACCGAGTAAGGCCCTCTGCAACTTCGTGAGACCCGGTTTCAAAAATAAAGCATAAAAAAATAGGGCCGGGGGCGTAGCGCGGAGGTAGAACGCCCCTGCGTTCAATCCCCGGTACCGCAAAAAAAAAAAAAAAAAAAAAAAGGACTTAGATGCCTTGAGTAGATATGGGGACTTGAAAATCTTTGTTCCCACATCCAGGTGGAGCTAAGCAGAAACAGTGGAAAATGTCTATGAGCCTTACAGTAACTGACCTACCATCCCCATTACAAATGTATACTGTACACAGTGTTACTCTCTCCAGTCAGAATAAGTCAAAGTTGGATTCATTCATTTGAGAAATTTTTCCTATACTTATACAACACACTCTCCACAATCTCTGAGCCAAAATATAAAAGAACCAAAGAAAACTATACCAAAGGTCTCTACCAACTAATGGCTAATTTTATTTTGAAGGACGAGAGTGAAATGACATAAGCTTTCAAGATACAAATATACTTCAATTTATAAATAGATATATTTGCATAAATATGTAAATAATGTATAGACAAGTAGTTTAATATGTGAAGTATAATGAGATACTATTCAAACTGAACAAGACATAGATACAATAACCACTGGAGGGCTTGAAGCACCCTCCAGGATATTCAAGAGAAGAATGAGAAAGGAGATGGATAGCTAAACAAAACCCTCCTTCACCCAACAGCAAATGCCCCATACAGCAGAGACAAGAGTCATCTGAGAAATCCATTTGTATAAACACCTAATAAAGTGCTTTAAAATTGACTCCCAACTAATCAATATTTTGGTGCTGGACTCTTCATCAACAACAGAGAGATAAAAGTCACTGACCTTATCATTAATTTTCTGTAGAGAGAAGTATAATTTCAATATTTACTAAAAGCAATGGTTTCATACAGTGATTCTTTAAACATAGCAACAAGCATACCTAATAACATCACTCTGAACTTAAAAATTACATAATTTTATCAAAATATCAAAGTCCTTGCTCACCTACGGCAATAGTAATAATAAAAACCTTTACATTCTAAGTAAATGTCATAGCAATGAACATTGAAGATATTGTGTAGAATGTTTGGGCTAAGGATTATTGGAATAATCTCATCTGTAACCTCTGAATTCTCCTATTATTTTGAAATTTTCTTCTTATTGAATCATTTATTTCTGTATTTTCTTTAAGCACATAACTATCTTAATATCATAATACTCGGTATGTGGTAAGTAAAGGGAGAGATATTTCAGATATAAATTTCCAAAGAACACTAGGTTAGGTTACAATACATGTGAAATTATTGGGAATGAAACAAATCAGGAATAGTCACTTAAAAACATTTTCTTTTTATGATTACTATCAACAATCACCATGATTTTATAATCTCCTTCAGTTGTCTCTCTCTACTGCATGACTTACATAAACTCTTTCTCACCATGACACATTGGTGCTTTTCCCTCTCACTTTGATCACAGAAGACAGATGTCCCCTGCAACTCCACTGGGCCTACCAGTGTCTCCTGTGTCCACCCTCTGATAGCATCTGTACAGTATTATAAGTTGAGCTAGAAGAACTGGATTAAGGAATTCAATAATATCTTAGAAAACACATCACTAGTGTGCAGCAGCCTTGACAGAAGTCAAAAGGTACCAAGTAGTAAGACACAGGGATTCGGTATGCTAGAAAATTCTGACTCTGGGTCCAGCAGTCTGCAGGAGGGATGCCAGAGAGGACAGAGGCACAGATGAGAACTCTCACAGCAGAGCTATGTGAGAAGAGAATGTTTGAGTGAGGAAGTCATTGGAGCATTTTCTCACATCTATGTCTGTGCACAATATGTAGAGCATGGAATGATGATGTATGGTGATCGTTCCTACAACAGGATGGGTTAACCACACACTAGGCCAGCTAGCAAAGATGTCAACCCCACTGGCTCTGAAGTCTGACTGTTTACAAGTCCCAGTTAAACACATTTTGACTAAATGACTTTGGCAAAGTTATTTAATCTCTTTGTGCCTCAACTTCCTCTTCGTAAAGTATTGATTAAACAAAGTATTTATAACAAAATGAAATATTTTGAAGCTTAAATTATAAGGTATAGGATAAGTAGTTAACATAGAAAAAAAGCTATCATTATTACTCTTGCTATTATTATTAGGCAATCAACTGCACTTTCATCTTGGAACCCAGAGGATTAATATGGAGTGTCTCTTTCTTTTTTTTTTTGGTGGAGGTGGGGATTGAATCCAGGGGTATTCTACTTCTGAGCTACACACCCCAGCACTACTTTATTTTTTATTTTGACATAGGGTCTCGCTAGGTTGGTGAGAGTCTCACTATTTGCTGAAGCTGTCCTTGAACCTGTGATCCTCCTGTCTCAGCCTCCCAAGTACTGGGATTACAGGCATGTGCCACCATGCTCGGCTGACACTGGTCATCTTGAATGAAGGCTTACTCTAATCATCTTTTAATTGATTATTTCTATAAAGGCTCTATCTCCAAATAAAGTTATATTCTAAGTTGCGGAGGGCCTAAGTTTTTGCGGCTGGCCCTGAGCCTGGAATCCTCCTGTCTCAGCCTCCCAAGTACTGGGATTACAAGCATGTGCCACCACGCCTGGCGATATGCAGTGTCTTTGTGTATGTGTATCTGTTTAAAATCTTTAGCAGGAAATATTTTTGTTTAGATTTTCTTTAACTATCTCAGAGGTATTTTTTTAATGTTGGAGTTTACTCATCTATCAAACTTCTATAAATGTAACAAAAACATCCAAGAGCTAAAATGCCCAGTCTCTTTTCTTTTCAATTCATCATCTCTATTTCTCTAAAGCTGTCTAACCTCTCTTAGATATTTATAGTTGATAGATCTCTCTGTGGTTCAGTAAGCCACCAAAAGTGCCTTAGATTGGTTGTTTGGGCTAAATTTTCTATAACCACACTCTAATTTACCCATCCATCATCCATCATGGGTTCAGTTTGTCCAGCGACTGATGAAATGCACAGCACCCCAGACCATTTTCTTGTCCGCATTAGCTTTTGGTGGCTCTGTCTTCCTCACTAATTGACAATTTCATCCTAATCTGCTATCTTCTGGCTTTTTTACTGAGAATATAATTCTCTTCTTACATTCATGCCTTAGTCTTAGGCAGCACATCTCATATTCTCATTGCAAATCGGTATTCTTGGTGAGTCTAGAAGATTTTTATTGTTATTATTATATCATTAAGTTTTCATTCTGGTGATGATTTTTGCCCACAGTAATGGCAAAATAAACTCTCTATGTTACCATCACATTTATATTTTGTTTCTTTGATTTCTACATCATTTTAACAATTTGACTATAGTCACTGTTCTGTACAATAGACGACCAAAATGTATTCTTTCCAGCCAACTGAAACTTTGTAAACCTTGACCAACATCTCTTTTCTTCCTGCATCCTGGCATCCTACCCTCTGGTAACCACCATTTTATTCTCGACTTCTATGCGTTTGACTACTCTGGATGACACATATAAATGAGATCATACAATATTGCCTCTCAGTCTGGTTTATTTCAGTTAGAATAATATCCTCTAGGTTCACCCATGTTGTCACAAATGATAGGATTCCCTGTTTTTTAAGGCTTAATATCTAAAAGAAAGGTTTTTAAAATGTTCTCACCACAAAAAAATGATAAATATCGAGGCTCTGAGCATGCTAATTAAAGAATAATTTATCATTGCACAATGTATACATGTATCAAGATACCACACTGTACACCATATATACAATTATTGCCAATGAAAAACAAAATAAATATTTTTTAATTTGAACAATGTCCATATTTATACATAATTGCTAAAGGCATGCATTTGGTAAATGTCTTTCATCCTTTTTACCTAAAAAACTAATTAACATAAGTTAAATGTAAATAATGTATAAATAAATTCATATCATTCAAATGTTGAGAACTTAAGCTACAAAGTTTTATTATTTCTCAGGGAATAACTATTAACACAAATTCTTAGAAATTTATATACATTTTAGAAATTCAAGGCTTTCTTAAATTTATATATCAAAGAATTAACTATACTTTGTTCACAGTACAAATTGTTCAAAAAGGTTTAATCTGAAAATATGTATAATACTTTTGTGATATTCTTTATTAAAATTTCACATACCTTCATTGTAATATTCACAATCCAGTGCTAAAAGATAAAAAAGAATAAATATTAAGCTATAAAAGTGACCACTTACCTGAATAAGTATAAGATATGGATATATGTTTATTAATGCATAGAATGCCATCATTATTTAGAAACTTCCTCTGAGTTTAAAGGGATTCTTTAAAGTGATGTGTTGTAATTAATTAAATTTCAGAAGATTATTTTAAAAATATAAAAATATACCTGCCAATTTGAAAATGCCAACTAAAACTGTCCAAATAATAATCTATTCTTCAGATGACTAACCACCTACACAAATAAATAAAGTATTTTAAGAGTCAAATATGAAAGTAAATTCCAGTTGAGTTTTTCAAAAACAAGTTTCTTACAATCAGAAAAGTTTCTTATAAACTTCGCAGGCATGATAACCAAAATGATAAACAATTTCCCTGAGGATGTCATATAATTCATGTTTCTAGTGTTAGTCAAACACAACAGGAAGATTCAGTTTTTTCCTTTCTTTTTCTGTATCATTCTTGATACTTTTATTGGAACATGAAAGTCTCACATCGTAATGTAGTTCATAGTGACAGTGATATACATGTACATGGTACTTGGCGGGCTTTCCCTGGCTCCCTCCTCACTCCCCCATTCCCCATGCAGGATATGGAGATTGGCATTGGTATTCTCACATATGTACATAATGTCAACGGAAGTGATTCCTTTATTGATCCTCCCTCTCCCCCATTCACCACCTTCCCCTAGACCACCTCCCTAGCACCACTGAAGTTTCTCCTCCATTATCTGAAGTCCTTCTGCTATCCCAATTACTCCCTAGCTTCCTCATATGAGATAAAACATATGACCCTTCACTTTCTGTGACTGGCTGATCTCACTTAACATAATGTTCTCCATTTTGTTCTTTATTGCTGAGAATTCCATTGTGTGTATATCCCATAATTTTGTGATCCATTCATCTGTTGATGGACATCTTGGTGGGTTCCATAATTTGGCTATTGTGGATTGTGCTGCTGTAAATATGGGTATGCATATATTACTATAATATTCTGATTTCAGTTCCTTTGGAAAGATACCCAGGAGTGATACAGCTGGATCATATGGTGGATCCATTCCCAATTTTCTGAGGAATCTCCACACTGATCTCCATAGTGGCTGCACTAATTTGCAATCCTACCAACAGTGTAGAAGTATTCCTATTTCCCCACATCCTCAGCATTTATTGTTGTTTGACTTCTTATGATTGCCATTCTAACTGGGGTTAGATGAAATCTCAGTGTAGTTTTAATTCGCATCTCCCTGATTGCTAATAATGTTGAAACATTTTTTCATGTATTTATTGACCATGGCATTAAACTAAAAAGTGTCTGCTCATCAAAGGAAACCATCAAGAATCTAAAGAAAAAGCCTACAGAAGGGAGAAGATCTTTGCCAGCTATTCCTCTGGTAGAGGACTAATATCTAGAATATGCAAAGTACTTAAAAAACTTAACACTAAAAAATAACCCAATCAAGAAATCAGCAACTGAACTAAATAGATACTTCACAAAAGAAGAAATTTTTCCTTTTAAAATATTGTAACTTGTGACTGTCAAAAAGTATAAAGTTTAGTCATCTAAAATTAATTGTTTCCATGAGTTTTATGGCATTAGTCTAATTACAAAACAGCAACTAGCATGGATCTTAAAAAGTTCCCATCTAATGACAGTCTCAGTAGGCTACTCACAACAAACAGTGGCTGGTCTCCAGTGAATAGATACCCCTTCCTGACAGCACTTGTATGCATACGCTGCTATGCTAGTGCATAAACAGTCACAATCCCCTCCAAGATTACAATTGCACGTATCTTCATGGCAATTTTTGGCAAAAGAAGTAACATCAATCTGAAAGTGAAGTGAAAGATAGCATAATTTCAACATAACTTCAGGTACTATGATTAAAACTCAAACTTCTAAAGAAAAACTGGCACATTTTTTTTAAATTTGCATTATCAGTTTAACACTGCCACCTAGAGTTTTGATTATCTGCCAAAAGGAGAAAAGAATTACTAGGCAAATGTCTTATCAACGAACTAGCAAAACAAGTAATAAGGGTTACCAATAAATATAATTTCATCATCTGCAATGTAACAGGTTAATATTTTGGAAGTCCACTGTTGTATTATCGGCATATTCACATGGCGTCAAAAAAAGAGCATGCTTGATGTGATTTTTTTGTTGTTTTTAGCTTCCTCTTAGGCAACATTCTAGTAACTATGAATGGCAATACCAATTTCCTAAAAATTTCTCATATTTGCTTAATTACTTTATTTGCATTGTACTTGTTAAGTAGCTGACAAAACTTAATATACAATTGACAATGTGTTATAAAAGATGTAGGGTTTGGTGTCACTAATTTGTCTTCTATTTTGTAAGCCAGGACATATATTAATTTTTATTATTATTTTATTTATTTTATTATAAAAATGGCAACCAGGAGAAGAACCAGTGGGCTCTATGCTTCAGAACTCTTTATTGGACACAATAGTTCTTGCCAAGCAAGTATGGTCCTTAATATCTCTGAATGGTCTCAAAAGCCACCCTCAAATAAAAAGTCTACCTATGTGCCTCTAAGGTGGTAGTCCTCAAATTTTTTTGTTTCATAATCCCTGTTATTATACAGCTAAAAATTGAGATTCCCAAAGTGATTTTGTTTATGGGATTATATCACTATTTATCATATTAAAACTGAGACATTAAGAATAACATTAGACTTATCACATGTTAACATAAATAACATTTTTAGTGAAAAAATACCTATATTTACCAAAACAAAAAAATTAGAAGCACATGTTTTACATTTTTGCCAATGTTTAACTTCTGACTTAATAGCACACAGCTGGATTCTCCTATCTGCTTTGCCATTCAGTCTGTTGTGATATTTTTTGGGGGGAGGGTTGGGTTTTGGTTGAAGTATATGAAGAAAATGCAGTCCCACGCATATGTATAGTAAGAAAGGGATGAGTGTTTCAATCTTTTTCAGGTAACTATGATTTTTATATTATATAAAAACTCCAAAGATATTGCTTTCTGAAAGGTTAAGTACAATGAAAAATCTGAAACCATATCAATGAACCTCATACTTTGCTATATTAAAATCTTTTGGTTTAACTCGCCCTTGAATGATCTCTTATTCCTGAATGATTCATTGGCCATTTGAAAAATGCACTGACTTATGGATATCTTCTGAATGTTGACACATTTGGTTACTTAAAATAGCAACAAGTCACATTTGTTAATATCACCATCTATATTATCAGGAAAGTCATTAAGTATTGGAAAACTTTAAGCTTACAGTGGTGGGTCCAACTTTTACAAAATTCTATTTGTCCCTTGAAAGTTCAAATTTTATCAGGAAAAACAAATATCGTCGTATGTTTTCCTTGAAGCTTTGCTTCACTTATTTTCAAGAAAATATCTGCCAAATATCCTTATCTGAACAACCATATTTGTCTGTCATTTGTTCTTTCAAGAAAAATGGTGTTCCAAGAAAAAGGAAGCGAACAACTTGATTCATCTCAAAAATCATACAAGCACTTTTCTTTGGGACAGCTAGCATATGTGGGTATGCAGCAGGAATGTGGCTTGATTTTTAAAGATATATTAAACTTTTTTAAACTTCTATTGGGACCTAAAATTATTATGGAGGGAAATAATTTAGAAAGTTAAATTTCTGAATAAATTACATCCATCTTAGAATATGCTTCTAAAATCATTCTAAATGTGCCACTAGTCATCTTTGTTTTTTAAATATTTTTATTGGTGCATTGTAATTATACATCATAGTGAGATTCAAAGTGATACAAAAGCACAGGCACATATCACTTGGTGCATTTCCTTCCACATCCCCTGCACTCCCCTTCCATGTGCATGTCTGATTGGTAGTGATACCTTCATATGTGGATATAACATTGTTTGAACTGTTTCCTTCCTCAATCCTCCTTTTTTCCCTTACCACCTCCCACCCCCAAGCCCCTTTCTCTATTCTACTTGTCTCTCTCCTCATTTATCTGAAATCACTTTTGTTTCCTCTCTAGATTTGGCACGTGAGAGAAAACATCCAACCCTTGACTTTCTGACACTGGCTGATCTCACTTAGTACTAGTCACCTTGTTTAACTACACTTTGAGTTGAAGAGAAGAACTGATTTGCCAATGTTCTTTGAAGACAGATAAACATCTATACCCTTGATCATAAAATGCTATATGTAAATAATATTTCATAAACTAGAAGAGATCATTGCAAATATTAAGTACAAATGTACACCACTAAATGAGCTGGAGGGAGGGAGAAAGCAAATCAGTGTGATTTAGCATCACTTCTATAGAAAAACATACTAATGAACACTGGTTAGGTAGTACACCTGAAGAGCTGATGAGGCACTAAGTTCTTTGTCTCATTCATCTCAATAATAGAGATACAGCAGTACCTCTTTAAATTTGAGAATTTAGTATTCATTTACCACATTGCGACAGGGAGCAAAAACATCACTGTACAAAATGGAGCATTCTTTCTTGGCATAAGGAAATTTGTTCTGATGTGCCTCACAGGGTTTTATTCCTTCAATTGGATCTTCACACTGTTGAGAAAATTTAATGGAGAAAGGAAAGTTTTTAAAGGAGTGATTTCTCACGCTGAAACCAGAGTAACCTACCTGACTCCATCCATGACAATGGCATCTAATCGATCCCATTCTTTTAGACAGGCTTTACCTACAGACCTGCTGTCATCCACCTAGACTCTAGGTTAATAGCATATATTGTTTATCAAAAGTAACTAAATGGAATATTGAAATGTTATTAGAGATAGAGCAGAGATAAATAATTTTAATTTTTCTTAAATGTGGCATTTGCATGCTGAATTCTATGAGTATGAACCTCTTTCCTTTAGTTTTGACCTCTTTCATTTTTGGCACTTGACTACCTTCTGAGGAATTAATTGTATGTACTCAAGTTTCTACAGACTCCATCCCCATTCACTTGGCAACTTGGTCTCTGCCTCCTCTAATCCACCTAACTGAAACTCCTGTGAGAAAGGTCATCAATGACCTCTTCATTATGAAATGTAAAGGCAACTTTTCAATCTGTATTCTACTTGACCTTTTGTTACCTTTGTTTCTTTTTAACACTTGGCCCTTCTTAAATGCCTCTCTTCATCTGGTTTTGGTGACACAATTTTCTATTTTTCTGCTCTTTTACTACACTGGCTACTATCCCCAAACCTCCTTTTCCTTCCCCTCTTAGCAAAGTTTAATCCTCAAGCCTCTATTTTTCTCATTCTATACACATATCCTGACTTCAACAACCTGAATATTCTAGTAATGGCTAAATCCCTATTTCCATCCCAGATCTCATTCCTGAATTTCAAAACTGGACATTTTCACCTAAATAACTGTCACTTTTCTCTCAACACATCCTAAACTGACTTATCTCTACAACATTGTCCCCACCTCCGCTTTGACCTGCCTCGGAGAGGAACAGCATTGAGGTTTTCAAGCTGGAAGGCAGGAGACTTTCTTGAGCCCTCCTAATCTATCTTTCTAGTACAGTCTTTCAACGGATACTGATGCTTTCATCTTTAAGGTTCTCAAATTTGTATAGTTTTCTAAATCTCCACTGACACTTCTAGCTGGAATATAAGAGCTCCTGCTCCTTGTCTGTTGCAGATCTATACTTTGTATTCCAGGCATTCTCTATTTCAAATCCAACTACAGCCATATTGAATGTGTTGAAATTCATTTTATGCACCATACTCTCTCAAGCCATGCCGACACCGGCTAGAAGGCTGTTCCTTCCTTTTCCTGTTATCTTCTTTCCCATAAACTTCACTTCCCCAATTTCTATAAATCTTAAAAGAATTCATCTTCAGAGCACCTTCTTCTCCAGGAATCATCCTTGGACCATATGACCTCCACTCTGCTTGCATTTCTATCAGCGCACCAATCTCACCAATCTCTATTTTCATTGTGCATTTTTCTACCCTACCTACTAACCTAAACTCTACATTCCTTGAAGGGAGACTATCTTTTATTCATATTCTGTTGTCTGCATATAATAGACAACATTGTGCTAAATAATACTTTGTGAATGAACTTAGGGAGGAGGGAGGGATGAAGAAAAATTGACCAATGGATGCTAATCTGCAGGTAGATAAGATGTTCTGGTGTGCTATTGCACAGTAGGGTGACTATAGCTATCAATGAGTACTGTAGATCTCAAAAAGCTAGAAGAAAGGATTTTTAATGTCTTTGTCATAAAGAAGTGATAAATGTTTGAGGACACACACATGTTTAACCATATTACACAATGTGTACATGTATTGAAACATTACATAGGAGCATCACATGGTATTAATAGATACAGTTTTTATGTTTTTAGTATCAGTTTTAAAAAATAAAAAATTTTTAAAAAGAATTTGACCAAGAGTAACAATGTAAAAATAGAATGATGATTTGACTTTTAGATCTATCTGTTAGGCATGAATAAGAAAACTCATGTTAGAGGATTTTAAATTGTTTGATTATTTAATGATATTTAATCATTAGTAGAAATTAGTTATTCATTGATTCATTTGTAGATAAGAGAATATAAAATAATTTCTTCAAAAACTTCTATAGGCAAGAAGATATAAGCTGGCCATAATTATAAGAATTTTGTCTCTCTCAACATAGTAGACATTTTAGGAATTTAAAAATAAAAGCTTTATACACTTAAGCTCAGACCACACTGAATTATACTGCAAAGATTTTACTGATTAGGATAAATGGTTTGTCCCATTACCTCTTTACTCTTTAAAAGAGATTTTGACATGTTAATTAAATGAGGCAAAGTAGTGAGTGAAATAGCTAACCAAATGGTAACCAATCAGGAAATTGAAATTAAATTCAATTGAAAAGAGTACAAGAAAAGAGTAGGATCAATTTCCAATTTGAATCTATTTTCTGAGTTAGTTCAGCACTTTTCAAAATGTGTTTCATAGTAGTGTATTCCATCCTCTATTTTATTGAGGATTTATAAATAAAAATATGGGTTCTGTGTCAGTAACTCTGGGAAATTCTTCAAACACATCATTCCTTGATAGGTTTATAAAGCCTCAAGAACAAAAATGAAATCTAACAATTTATTCAATCTCTCCCAAAGATAGTTGACCATAAATTCACTGCCACACACATATACTCACACACCTTTTTATTTATGTACCACTAATAAGAGTCATGTTCTGGAAAACAAACATTAAGAAACTCCACCCTTATTTATTCATTGCTTTGAGTTGCAAAATTTACATCATCCTTAAAAATGCAGATACATTAATAAGGCATGTTGCTATGATAGGGAAAACATGAGACAGAAGAAGTGAGTTTGAATGTCTCCCCTGCTACTTTCTGCTATAAAATATGTATCAGACGGGTCATGTAACCTCCCAAGACTCCATTTCCTCACCCATCATGTGGAGACACCATCATTCGCATCATAAGCTTGTCCCAAGAATTGCATTAGATGGTAGTAAATATGAAAACTCATCAACTATGAATTACTATAAAAACATTATGTAAATATATTAACCAAGCTGGGTGTGGTGGTGCATACTTGTAATCCCAGTACTTGGGAGGCTGAGACAGGAAGATTGCAGGTTCAAGGACAGCCTCAGCAAATAGTGAGATTCTCATTAACCTAGCAAGACCCTGTTTCAAAATAAAAATAAAATAGGGCTGGGGTGTAGCTCAGAGATGGAATGCCCCTGGGTTCAATCCCTAGTGCCACAAAAAAAATTAACCCAAATAATTTTTTCTGAAAATAAAATTTTCTAGTAAAAATATTCTAAAATATTTTATTCAGTTCAAAAATACATATATTTAACTTACCTGTCCCAATGCCCAACTATCTCCAAATACCTGGGCATTTCTCACTTCCAAGTTATTAGATGTGGTCATATCATTTGAAGTACACTTGTCAAAGTTTCCACACAATCCCGATAGTTTGTTCTAAAGTAGAAGAAAATTATTACAAAATATTAAATATTTACTTTAACATTTAAAGACTCATATTCAATAAAACTTAAAGATTTAAAATATACATATAAGAGTTTCTGCAGCAATCATTTAAAAAATAAATGTTTTGACTGGGCATGATGGTTCACACCTATAATCCTAGTACTTGGGCAGCTGAGACAGGACGATCACAGGTTCAAGATCAGCCTCAGCAACTTAGCAAGACTCTCAGCAACCTAGCAAGAACCTGTTTCAAAACAAAAAATATAAAAGGGAGGCTGTGAGTATAGCTTTGAGGTAGAATGCCTCTAGGGTCAATCCCTAGTACAATAAATAAATAAATAAATAAATAAATAAATAATAGTGGATTTTCATACCTATTTAATTATATTTGTAATTACTTTAAATTCTAAAAAATGTTTTATAAGCCCCCCAAATCTTATCTATCTACACTTACCAGCATCTTAGCATTAATATTACTAATAACATAAATTAAAAATATAATCATATACTATATGCACATACATACATATATGCATGTATATATATATATATATATATATAATTTATGCAAAAATTATAAATTTGTATGATGAAAGACTCACTGGATGATATGTTTAAGATTTTGTAACACTACAAATGTTAAAACAATAAAGATAACTTGGGTTGTAAAATGGTTATTACAGAGGCCATATGGACTGCTCGTATCAACAATATCCACTGGATTTTCTCAAAACACTGTGCAAAACTTTTTCTCTTAGAGAAAGGAGGAGGACATACAGAAATTGGATGATCTTCCCAAAACAATGGAACTTCTCCTTTAATTCTTACATTTAAACCCGTTGAACTCTTTTTTCAGTGCTGAGGAGTGGAATGCAGCCCTTCATTAACAGGTCAGGTGGCTGCCCATGTCTCCAGCAACACAGACAATAGCCCTTGGATTACAACTACAGTGACCACTTACTACCACGAAGCCGCTATTCTCAGAAACCACATCTATCCAAAAGACAGCCACTATATCCACCAACAGTTATCCCAAAGCTGAGGTTAACCACACATTTGAAGACAAATATGTGATTATCTTGTTTCTAAAAAGCAGGGAAGGGAAGGTACATGATGAAGAATGAAGAGAACATTAGATAAAGAAGGGTGGCAATAAATGCAGATTGTTTCAAATTCATCAAAGATATGCAAGATTTGAGCAACCCTAGGAACAGACCTTAGGGCTTTATCCCCCTTAAAACAGAAAAAGGATGGCTTTACTATACAATGATGTCTTAAACTTGTAGCATGTTAAATCTTTTTAAAATGTATTTTTCTTATATTTTTATGAGCATATATCATTGCTATCCTGACTTTTCTCTAATTTGACACAGGTTATATCCATGTACCTCAATTTCAATTTCATATAAACTTGCTTTAAAACCAACTTTAAAATATGAATTTTAAAAGTTTATTCAAATTTTAAACATTTTAAATAAAAATATAACAATGTTTAATAAAATATTTAACAAATAATAAAAGATAAAATGACTTAAGTTACCAAAAGTTGTAAAGTCAGATTGGATCTCCAACCATGAATGGTTAAAGAAATTGTGGTACATCTGCACAAAATAATACTACTCAGCACTATAAAGGAAGAAACTATTAATTCACACCACACTGTAAATGGATCTTAAATTTATTTTGTCAAGTCAAAGAAGCCAGACCTCAAAGGCTACATATTATACAATCCCATTTATATTATATCTGGGAGAAGCAAACCTATAGTGATGGAAAATAGAAGAGTGTTTTCCAGAGACCTGGGGATAGAGGTAAGGTTTGACAATAAAGGGCACCATGAGGGAAATGTGTGTGGGGGAGAGGGGTGACAGTTTTGTCCTATACAGAACTGTGGCAGTGGACTGAAACTCCATGCATTTGTCAAAAGTCATGAAACCATAGAGTAGTTTAAAATATTTTATTACAATTTTACTGTGGATAAGCTTATACAAATAACCAGAATGTGGAACAAAATATAGAAAATAAATTGTAATGAATGAATCTAATTGCATTACAAACAAATCACACAACCAAGCTGGAGGGAGGGGGACAAAAGCAGCTGGCCTATGCAGCTTTGGAAAGCAGATGCTGTAAGGTTGAAGCCAAAAAGAACTGTACACAAGCACTGTACTACAATGGATAACGTTCTTCCCAGGGGTATGATTACAGTAATTTTGAAAATATAACCTAGTTCTTAAAGGAAAACATCAATCGTTTTACTTCCAAAGATCAAAAAGGAAATGTAATTTCATGCCTTGTCTCTCATTTGAAGGGTATTCTGACCTACCTTCCACTGTGGCCCAACTTTGATGTGGATGGTGGTCTTCTCGTCCCAAAGAATGGTGATATCGTTCTCTGGAAAGTACACGACTGTGTAGTACCCAGCCTTCCAAAGCTGGTATGTAGGTTTACTTTCCAGAAAAAATCCTGTTCGTTTCTTCCAAAAAGAAAAGAAAGAAGGAGAGAAAAGAAAAAGCAGTGAATATCATGTTCTTTAATCAAACTGTATCAAATTAAGTCTATCTCTGTCCGTAACTCTCTATGTACTAGTAGTGTTGCTGGACCATGTCTTTCTGAATTCTGTAAGAAATGACAAAACAAAACATAAAATAGGAAATATGTAAAATTGATAATCAGACACAGTCTAGTAGATGGGATCAACATGGACATAGGCAAAAGTAAAAGGTATCTTAATTATCAGGAATGGCCACAGAAGACATTCAGGGGTGACTCTGCCAAATCAGAATTTCTACATTAATAAATAAATATGATTGAGGACTGAAAAGGTATGGCTTGTCTGTGAAAGAGAAATTTGGCCTTGCTCATGTTTCTGAGTAGTTAAGGACTGCACAAAAGTAGTCTCCTGATGTCATCAAATACGTATTGACAGCAGTACTGTGTGATCAGGGGAAACTGTGCTTTAAAAAAATGTATATTATTGAAGACAGAATTATTTAAGTTGGTAGAAGACACTGGCTTCACAATCCAGTGAAAACTTCCATACAAGACAAAGTTTGAAAATTGAAAAGCAAAGCATAATACATATGTGTATGTGTGTGTATGTGTGTGTGTGTGTGTGTGTGAGAGAGAGAGAGAGAGAGAGAGAGACAGAGACAGAGACAGAGACAGAGAAACAGAGAGAGACAGACAGAGAAAAGGAGGAAGAAAGAAAAGATGAATTAAAAATAAAAGGGATTTAGGAAAGTGTCTTGCAAAAGGTAGGATATAAACTGATCTATAAAAAGCCATGCATCGAAAGGAATAGAGAGATAGCAATGAGAATCAAGAAAAAAAAATCATTCCAAACAAAAGGAATATAATATAAATAAAGGTTTAGGGGCAGGAACAGACAAGATTTGTCTAGGACTAAGAAAAGCATCAAAGGGTGAGAGTATGGATTAAGCAGTGAAGCATAATCTGAGGCTCTTTGCAGCTCAGTTACCCATAACAAAATAACTACCACATGTGCAAAATGTAGTCAATAAAGTCTTTTGAACAGGGAACTGTCAGACCATGTTTGTATATAAGAGAAAATTTACATGCTAGAACAGGTAAATGCAGGCAAAAATTAGAGATGGAATACATTGGGCAATTAGTTTAGAGTACCTTTAGCATAAAATAAGAATGTGCGATGTTTTTATAAACAGAGGCTATACCCTTAATATTATTACATTTAATGTGACCATGAAATTATTTCATATAATAACTTCAGAAATACATATAACTTATTTTTATTATGTTAAAATAGGTAAACTAATTTATCAGACACAGAATAAAACTGTGAAGGAGATATGAAATCTTTTGTTCATTCTTCTCCCCAAAGTAATAACTAAAACATACTATACTATGGTGGCTTTTAAATAAATATTTCAAAGGGCAAATGAAATAAAAGTAGACATATACATAAGTTTTCAGTCTTCTAAACCAAGATTTTCCTTAAAATAGGTATGCAGTACTACACTGTGTACAACATACATAGTGTATATCATCTATATCTCACATATAACCTATATATTGTTAACTGGCTCCACTCAATCTCATATCCTCCCACTCGCAAGTCTTCTACTCTCACTGCATAAGCTGCAGCCATGCCGCCCTTTCTGTGTCTCCAATTTACCCAAACATGCACTATCTCAAGTCTCAAGGCCTTGGCACTCCTCCTGCTAGAACCTCTTCTCCCAGTCTTTGGCCTGATTTCCTCTTTCCCAACAACTGTGACCCATATGTTCCCTCCTCAGGAAGGCCTCCCCTGATTGCCTGATCAAAACTCTCTCCCAGATGGGCTGGAATGGTGGGCATTTGGACAGTGCATTGGCCAAGACCCACGCTGAAAACAGGGTCCCACAATTGGGGTTGAATGTTCTGTAGTTACCATCTTGAAATCCTAATAATTTTACTTTTGAATTTCCTAAGTGAAGTCCAATGGGACAGTGAGCAGGTACCCCTGCCCTGGAGCCTTGCCTCACCTGTCTTCTGCCTCCTGCTGTCCCCCACCTCCCAGGATTGGTTCTCAGCTGCCTACTTCTCTGCCCCCACCCAGGGATCACTGCTGCACTCCACCGCAGGGCAAGCTGAGGGTGGACAGTGAGGGTCAAGGCCCTGGGCACTGTGAGGTCTGCCCTCAGCCTGGGAGTACCCTGTGCCCCAGTGAGCACAATGCTAAATGAAAAGTAGGAAAACACCAGGCTGGGTAAGAGAAACCAGGAAACAAAGAAAAATGTTCTTTCCTGTTTTGAACAAGGGGCCCCACATTTTCATTCTTCACTAGGTCCCATAGTGTGTAATCTGTTTTGCCTCCAAGTTACTCTTTGCCATAAAACCTATTTTCACTGTTTTCATTACGCTTTTCAGTACCTTTATATTATCCAATTTATCTTTGACTTGACTGTCTTCCCCCTACAGGTTGGTTTTAAATCAGTTATCCTGATACAAAAGCACATCTTTTCCACTTGCCTTTAGAGGTAAAATGCTTCATTTCATTAGGGAAGGCAGTTTATTATAAGAACAATCCTCCTTGGTTAAAAGGAGTTGCTATACTCCTTACTTTTCAGATTAGTAGATGATGCTTCTTTTTAGAAGAGTGGGGTACTATGAAATGTCCAAAATAGAGACCTCCACTTCAGATAAGCATTAAAACACTTTAAACAAACTCTAGTGATGTTAGAAAGAGAAGATAGAAATGTGTATAATTAAAATATTTAAATTACAGCTAGAACAAATAAAAGATTTATGTCCCACATATTTGATTGAATTTCAATTATGCATATATATAAAAAATAACAGGGTTTTTTTCCCTTTCCCTGGATGAGCAGTCCATCTGACCATAAAAAAATGGTACTTATTTTCACTTTTGATGTTCAAGTAAAAACATATTAACAGGAGATTTATTGGGGTCAAACTATTTTCACGACTTTTCTTAATCTCGCTTATTCTTCAAGACCTATGTAAAGGAAATTTATCAACACCCACATACAGGTGAAAATTGGAAGTTGAAAGTTATACAGATCTGCAATTACCACTTCAAAAAGGTGTCATACTCTCTTCATAAGAGCATTTGCCATTTTCTTCTCTTTTTCTTTCAGAAAAACATTCTTGTTCATATGGAGAACCTCACCTATAAACGAGTATCCAGCCTATGGCCATGCCAAACTGCTGTAATTACTTCCAAAAGATATCAACGTGATTATAGAAGCTGTTCTTTCCCAACGTTTGATTGCTGCCAAGTTGGTCTCAGTGTTTCTGCCTGAGGTATAAGCTAGGTTCTAGGGTCATGGTTCTCAAACTTTAATATGCAGAATAATTTGGGGTACCATTAGAAATACCAATTTCATTTCAACCCTCGCCATCCCAATTACCAAGACAAGACACAGAACCCAGCACTTATAAAAACATTCCAGATAATTTTAATGAAGGTTTGCAGACCAGACTAGAGAAGCAGTGTTCTGATACATCAGAAAAGAGGTTACTTTTTAAAGGCCATTTGTCAAATCATGCACTTCCAAACTCCAAAAGTGCTTATCTATGAAATGAAGTTCAAACATCTTAGATCATTCAAGAGCTTCCATTGTCTGAACCCAGACCCTTGTTGACTGCCCTTGCCCCCATGCCTCCTGCATTATAGTTGATCGGAACCCTCCTTCCTGAAGCCCCTTGCCATACCCTTCATCCATTACCCACTGTGTTTCAAACAAACTAAACCATTTGCCGTTATTGGAGCATGCCATTTCATCTTCCAATTCTGCTCCTGTGAGTCCGATCATTTCTCTGTATTCTCATCATCCTACTCCCTCTCTTCATCTAACAAATACCTACTCATCCTTTAGTATTCAAATCATTTCATCCAGAGCATGCCTTCTAAGCTAACCATTTCTTCAAATCCATTATTTATTATTTTCATTTCAATATTCATATGAATTGAAGAAGTAGATTCTGAAATCATCCCAAATTTATAGATGAGAAAGCACCAGAATGACACAGTTAGCATGTGATAGGCAGGGCTGCTAAGTCAGTCCTGACTGACTACAAAATCTATGTTCTGAACAATTACCCCAAACATCCCAGGTTGCTTTAAGTGTTCTTCCCAGGAGTTCCTCTATTAGCCTTTGTAGACTTCTGCCATAGCACATCCTCTTGCACATCCTTATTTACTTGGATGTTTCCCTCCCCTGAGTATAAGTTCCTTAAAGGCAAGCACAACAGTGTCTCTCCGCTGTTCCAGTCTAATTACTTAGCACAAGTTTAGATATGCATTAATAGACATTATGAATAAACAAATGAGTGAGTGAAATTTATTCACTCCTTTAATCTGGACAGGCTCCAAGAGCACAAGACGAGGGACAGACAGATCCCATTTTTCACGTAGGCCATAGACAATTGGGGAAGACAGAAAATTACGCAAGCAATTTCCCTGAAGTGTCATGCATAATCTATCAGGGTGCTGAGAGCCTGGAAAGGAGCTCCCTGTAGAACCTAAGACTTACTGCACAAGAATGAGTTAAATGGAAAGATAGATACAAGTGGCATTTCATGAAAGATCAGAGGAGAGTAGGAGAGCGTAGAACTGATAAACGCTCCAATGTCAGGAATGTGGATTTGAAGAGAGGCAAGGAGGAAAAGAAAGCAACAATCAGATTGGCAAGGCCTGATAAGGGCAGTGGGAAGACATCTGAAAGTTCTGAAGCACTATAGAGACAGGAGTTTACATTTTAGAAAAAACATCCTGGCTGCAGTGTGTGAGGATGGGTTAGATTGAGGAACTAAGACTAGACACCAGGAGACAGTGCAGAGGCCCTTGAAGGAATCCAGGCAATAGGGATGGATTGCTAGGGCCAGAGGAGTGGCCAGGGGAAGGAAGAAAGTGGAAAGAATTTGCAAAAGAAGTGGAATATAAAAGGAAGAGACAAGTCATGTATGAGTGACCAAAGCCACAGAGATTAACAAGGAAAATATATGGATCTTATAACCACGTACAGAAAGAAGCACCCTGGATCGTTTCTTATCTATTGTCAGTATCCTTAGGGCAAGTTTAAACATCCTAAAAGAAATAACTCACAAACCTGTCTGTAAGGAGTATCGTTCAGGTAAATTTCAGTGTCTCCAACGGATATCAAAACGCTTTTAGAACAAACAATATCGTTGTCAAAGCATTTCTTGTTCTGGGCAATGATAGATATATCTGAATCATCCGTACTCTGAAATGTCAAAAGCATTTATTAATATAAATATATACAATATATATTACTTTTAGTTATTTTTATAAACCATATTAAAGGACACCAAGATGTATAATGTGTTCAACCGAAATTGAAAAACAATTTCTTCTAAAATAAAAACAAGTTATTTTTATCTGATAATGTGAAAATTTTTATGGAAAAGTAGCTCAATCTTTAAACATCTCTAATACCTCTAATAAAATGCTGTTATAGCAAATTTTTTCATTTTATTACTATAGCTCAAATATATCAATCATTATCATTTTATTTATCAATAAATAACCACCAAGACAATAAAGCACTGAGGGGAATTTTAAAACAAATACTTGCAATTTAGAAAACATATCTTTAGCTTTATTTTAGGGAGTTTTCTGGTTGAATAAGTATTGCCCACAAATTAGAATTAAAGTAGATATAAAATTTTGGTATATGTTAATAAGTAAAATAATGCATATTATTTGAGGGCTTTCTTTGAACTTTATAAATGATATATCGTTAAATTATTATTTATTTTTTTTGCGGTACCGGGGATGGAACCCAGGGGTGTTCTACCTCCGAGCTACACCCCCATCCCTATTTTTTATACTTTATTTTGAAACCGGGTCTCACGAAGTTGCGGAGGGCCTCACTAAGTAGCTGAGGCTGGCCGGGAACCCGGATCCTCCGGTCTCCGCCTTCCAAGTACTGGTATCGCAAGTGTCCGCCACCACGCACGGCCTGATATATTGTTAAATTCTAATAGTAAGTTTTTGATCTTATATTATCTGCATTTTATATTTCAGGAAACTGAGGTTAACCAGGATTAACTGATTGTCCAAGGTCATTTAGCTAAATAAGTGCAAAGACAGAATTCAGAACCCTAATCAGTTTTGTTTGTATACCACTAGTGAAGAAATTAGGAATGGTCTAGCAATGGTTGAGGAGAAAAGTCAACTTTAGGCTATAGTAAGTTCTTAGTTTCAAAGAACATTGTTTGGCCTCACACACTCTAATCTAAGCTCTATTTAGACCCTTCTTTAGGCCACTCTCTACCCCATTCACTAAGAACATGCTCTCCAGCATCAGGGCTTCTAACTTTGGATCCCAGTTTCACAGATGGACTTCATAGATTCTGCAGACCCCAGAAATTCATTATGAAAATTGCTGGTATCTATATTTTTCTTTATAATTGACAAATTATAATTATATATACTTGTGGGATAAAATGTAAGGTGATGATACATGTATACAACATGGAATAATTAAATCAAGCTAATTAGCCTAACCATCACCTCATATACTTGTTACTTTTCTAGGGAGAAAGTCCGTGGTTTGTGTCAAATTTCCAAAGGGGTCTTTATCTCCCTGAAAGCTAAAAGCCACTGCTTTAGGATCCATTACACTAACTTGTGGAAAGTGAGAATCTCATCAAAGGGAATAGAAGTAATGTGACATTTCCCTTTGGAACTGAAGTCCAATTCTCAAAAGCCCACACACATTTTCTGAGGCTTTTACATTGTGCTATAGATGGGTCAGTTTATTTTCATACTTAAAAAACATCATTAAATGTTTGGAAATCATATAGGTCTTTGTGTAAATTCCCTACCCTTGGGTTTTCACCTTACTAGCAATATGAACACTAGATCAATGTATTTCTTAGTTTGGCCAAATTCATTCTGACTTATTAATAATCACTATAGCACAGCGCCTAAAGGAGAAGTTTTCAATGAATGATGTTGACAGAGTAATTAATGTGCCTCTCTGTGATCCGTTTTTCCTTGATACGTGCTGAGAGCTTTTGCTTCTTCTTAAATAATCCTTTTGCAAAGCATTGCCTAAATTTTGAAAAGCAGAATAATGAGGGTCATTAAGATGGTTACAGCATTGTTCTGCTCAAAAAAGAAACCAATGCCATACATTTATGCTTTTATGAATGATTTTCAAAGAAGAAAAAAATTACATAATTCAGCATTTTGCTTTGCTCTTCCTCTCCAGAAGAGTTATTTGGATGAAGGGAAGAGAAAGCTGGCTGAAAAGCTATTGCCATTACATTTCCATTACTATTAATTAAATTGCCTCAACATTAGCTTTATTCTTTATATTAAATGAACAATGTTAAGAAATAATCTACATTATATGGTCTGCCTTATAACATCATGTTATACTGACAGAAACCAGAAACAATAGAAATGCCTAAGAGTCATGTTTCTAAATTTTCCATCTCTAATCTATTTCAAGTTAATATTAGGTTTGGAAATAATGCTGCAGAGTTGCCTAGCAACATATTAAGTCAGCATTACAAAGCTACAGGGAAAAGGTCAATATCAATGTGTTATGTGGGCTCCTGAAAATGCTCGATTCTCTTTATTCTGAAAATGTCAATAGAGGATATTTCTCTAAGTGATTCCAAAACTGAAGCTGTCAGCACCTCTCAACCTCTCAATGTAGTATATTATCGAACTCAACATGTTAGTCTCTGCACCTGTTATAGTTCTCACCCCATTTAAAGGTAGTTACCTGCCATGAAATCCCTGCCGATACAGCAAATTATAGATAAATAAATAAATACAACAAAGTCTGTATGTTCTAGATCTTATGAGATCCCAAGAGATCCCAAAACTCTGAGAGTTTTGAGGAGGAGACAGATGTGGAAACATGGAACCTGAGAGACAGTGTTTTAAGAAACATGACAAAAGGAACCACTAAAGGAGACAAGAGTAGATGAGAGACAAAGGACCCGAATCAGTAGAATCACATCAGAGAAGACAAGGCCAAAAACTTAAGATGAAATTTTGAAAATTTTAATTGGATTTTGTATTTAGGTAATTGTTGACTTTTACAGTTGTGATTCTACATGAATCTTGACTAAGAGAAAAATTCTGCAATCGAGTAAAAAAGAACTTTCCCTGACCAACCTAAGGTTCATGTGAAGCAAGACCCACGTCTGTTTTGCTCATCGCTTCTCAGTATAGAGCCCAACACATAGAAAGGGCACAAGAAACATCTACATGAAAAAATGAATCAAGGTATAGAAATTTGAGAAAAATGAAATTAGAAGGATTTAGAGGTTTAAAATCAGTGGCTATTCAACATATCACCTGAAGAGAATGATGAAAAACCTCATCTAGAACAAATTATGGGACAAAACCTAACTGTGATAGGGGTTTATCATAGATTCATGGAAGTAGCATTTGACTGTGAGGGAGCTGGAATAATATACTTCCCATCTTTGCTGAAGACATCCAGTACCCTCTTTCTTTGAGTTTATGGCACAAGTTAAGATCCTGATTTTTTTATTCTTTTTTTTTTTTTTTTTTTT
>PVJS01003716.1:6539-35002 GCA_004027185.1 Glis glis | reverse complement strand
GCTTCTGATTTTTTTATTCTTGTTGTTCTGTTTTTGGATTTTTTCCTTGTATCTTTTTTCTCTGAAATAACATCTTACCTCAGAAAATACAAATACAAACCTTTTCCTAAATTTGTTTCAGAGCACTTAAAAAATAATGTGCTATAGTTCACAACAGCCAAATTATGGAACCAACCTAGGTGTCCATCAACAGATGAATGGATAAAGAAAATGTGATATATACACACAATGGAGTTTTACTCAGTCAAAAGGAACACAATTATGTCATTTGTAGGAAAATGAATGGAACTTGAGAACATTATGCTAAGTGAGACCAGACAGTCTCAGAAAGTCAAGGGTGGTATGTTTTCTCTGATATGTGGAAGCTAGAGAAAAAAATTGGAAAAAAAGGGGACTTCAGATAAATGAAGAGAGACCAGTAGAATAGTGGGATGGGACTGGAGGAGAGAGAAGCGAGGGGAAATAGGAGGCTTGAGGAAGGAAACATCAAATAATGTTATGTTCATATATGAAGGTATCATTTCCAGTCTCACTAACATGTACAGGGAGGAATAATGTGAAAAGGGGGAGAATGTGGAAGGAATCACACCAAGTGATATGTGCATACACAGATGCGTCACACTGTGATGTATAATTACAATGCATCAGTAAAATCATAAAAAGGAAACATTAAATGAACTCAAATAAACTCAAATTCTCAACCTAAAAAAATAGTGTGCTATAGTCTATGTGCTATTTATAGTAAAGAGCAAACTTTCCCCAAAATAATAAAATAACAGAGAATCTGAATCTTTGAAGTTTAATAAGTATCTATTCATCAGAGTTATGGTAAATACTTTGTACCAGAACTTGGTTATATTTTAAAACCAAGAGATGAGAGGAAAAAATATGATCCAGAGATAAGAGAAAGATAACTTCAACATCTCTTCAAAATGTGAGGTCAAGTAATATTATGCTTTTAAAATAAAATGGAATATTAATTTTTAAAGTTCAATTGGGAAATAAAAGAGACATTTCTATGAATTAGATCACTAGGGCCCAACAAAATAAAAGATATTTTCACCGAATGTATAGGTGTTACAAATAACAAAGACAACACCTGGATTCTGTAATCAGCACAAAAAGGAAAGAGACCCGGCTGACAAGAAGAAAGAACTAAACCTGTTATTCATAGAGGTGACTCTTGACACTAAAACAGCAGCAAGTAAATGAACAGAGTTGACAGCCATCCTGCCTTCTCAAAGGAAATACCAATCCCTCCAGAGGAAGGAAGGCACTGTCATAGGAACTGTTGGCAGATGGAGTAAGCAAAAACAAAATGCTACTAAAGAAAAATTGAAGCAGAAAAAAATTCAAGCAGGGAGTTTAATCGCCATAATCATATTTCAAGACCACGAAAATTGTTCACATTGGTTAATTACTATTTTATCTTTGATATGCAATAGTCATGTTTCATGGCCAAATAAAACGAGTTTTGGTCAATTTGTCTTGAAACATTTTTGGGGCCTGATTCTGGTTTTAATAATTTTAGAAAAATTTCCCATGGCAATATAGTAAGAATTTGCTAGTATAATTATATTTTATTATTAACAGTAAGTTTTTCCTTCAAGTTAACAAATTAAATTCAATAAAGGTTTAGTTCTGAAGTCTACTGTTTGCAAACAATGTTCCTTTGAAAAAAACATTATAGAAGAGCATTTTGCTTTGCTAGAAAAAAAAGGCATGTACAAATCTAGAACTTGAATTTAGACTATAATATTCTTCATGTCTTATTCTTACTAAGTGAACAGATCTTTAACCAGATACTGAACTAGCAATCCAAATTTTATTGTTACTCAAACATTAGAAGGACGTTTCCTGGGATGTGTTTTCTGATATACAATCAGGCAATCTTATCAAAATTTGAAACCGAACAAGAAGTATTTAATTTTTTTTGTACTGGAGATTGAACCCAGCGACATTCTAGCTCTGAGCTACACCCCAAGCTATTTTTATATTTTTAGTTTGAAACAGGGTCTCACTAAGTTGTTGAGGGTCTTGCTAAGTTGCTGCAGCTGTCTTCAAACCTATGAACCTCCTTTCTCAGCCTTCCAACTACTGGAATTACAGGTGTGTGCCACCATGCCCAGCAAGATATATTCATTTTAAAAGAAGGATATAGTGACAAATTAAGGCAAATATGGAAAATCAGGTTGTGAACACTAAATACCAAACCCTAATGGCTCTTGCCCGTGAAATGGACTGGCACTTTTTGTTGGTAAATATTAGGCAATAAATATTGGTGAATAAATAGTGCTATAATAATTATGCATCAAACACAAGAATATATTTTCATCTTGCCAGGAACCAGAGTTGAAACAAATACTCCACTAGAAATATTTTCTGCATAGTCACTACTTGAAAATATAGAGGTAAATACTATGCTTTCTCTACTACAAAAGGAAGTAAAAGGTTAAGAAAAAGCCAGGCAGAGAATACTAGTAAGTAGTTACTAAGTTCACCAGACATCCAGCCTTCGGTAAAATGACTTTTTCCACACATTAGAAAATGTTTGCAGAGAAGACAGAGCATGAATAAGGTTTTAAATGTTTTTGGTAGACAGTTGTAAATGTTTCTCCTATATACACAATGAAAATAGAGTTCGGTAGAATTTTTGCCATACTACTTGAAATGATACCATAAAAATATCTTTAACAGTAATCATATATACAATGGAACATGTCATGTTTGACATCATATTGTCAAAGGAAATTTCCTTTTTTCTGAATATGACTTAAAATTGTTCAGAAGAGGTGGGTTTCAAAAATAACTGAAATCAAGTTTGGAGATTTTTTGTTGTTTTTGTTTTCTCTCTCTCTCTCCTCTCTCCCTCCCTCCTCCCTCCCTCCCTCCCTCCTTCTGTCTCTCTCTCTCTCTCAACAAATCCTTTTAATTCTCACTATTCACAGCATGATTCAGAGATAAAGAGCATCAGCTCCATCTATCAATTTGTTAAAAAGGCAGAATCCAAGACTCTATAGAAACAATCTGTATTTTAACAATATCCTCAGGTCACATGCTGGCAAACTAAAGTTTAAGAAGCATTTCTCTATACCCTTTATGTGGAAAATATGTGTATTAGATTACTACAACTAAAAAATTAAGTCTAATGCAGACAGTTGAAGAAATCAAGTAATTTTTAGCTTTATAAGTTAGCCATAACTGTAATAGCATTTATGAGCAGCCCAAAAGAAGCAAAATGCATTAGGCTGACATAAAATGATATACAGTCTAGTTGAGCACGTATAAAATAATGAGAATATAATTAGCTGCTCAATTTTTATGTGAGGACTATAAAACAATAGGATATAAGGACAAGACAGGTCAATGTGATCTAGAAATATCTCTTGGAGGGAGCAGAGGAAATCATGTACAGAGAAAAACCTGAGAAAAGATGGAACTATACTGGAATCTGAGTGCTCTACCATGGAGCTACATCTTCAGCCCTTTTTATGTTTTATTTTGAGACAGGGTCTCACTCAGTTGCCTGAACTTGGCTCCAACTTGTGATCTTCCTTCCTCAGTTTCCCAGGTAGCTGAGACTACAGCCATGAGCCACTGCAACCGGCTGTCACTATGGTTCTTAATAAGCAATAACACCATGACAGTGTAAGTCTTAGAAAGACTGACAGAATAAAAATATAGATTACTGTAGGGAAAAACCTGAGTCAAAAAGACAGCCCAGAAGTGGAGGGTCAGAGCTCTGTGATGTCCATTTGGAATGCATCGACTTGTAAGTATGGCTAAGATTATAGGAGTGGATGAACACACCAAACATGAAGAGGAAGGGGTGGAGCCAAGAACAGACACCCAGCCCAGTGGATATTCAAGGACCTCAGCTCTTCCCAACAGGGCCTCCCTCCCTGTGAAGTGGTGATGACTGAGAGTTGGTCCTTGCCTTGAGGAGCCAGCTTCGCCATCTAGAGTTGGGAAAATGCAAGAAGAAAAGGCCACAAAAAGACAAAGAGGAAACTGATGGAGATACTGAAGGACTCAAGAGCATAAATCCAGAAAGAGGTCACTTAAAGGAGTGGCAGAGGCACCTAGAGATGAAGGCCAATGAGAATTTGGTACAGAATCAATCTGAAACATTTTGAGAATGAAATATATCAGTGTATGTGTTCAAATCCCTAAATAGGTAAGCACTTTTTCAATTTATAATCTAAACTTCAGGGAATGAGAAGATTCTAATGTAAAACTTCTTGCTAAAACAAGGCTTATTTGGAGAAGACAAAAAAATATGCTCATAGAATATATATTCATTACTGTGCCTTCCTTGGGCTCCAGAAATAATCAAAACAACACACATATGCACACAAAGCCATAGGAAACTACTTGCCATCCTCTAGAACTAGTACAAAATGGAAATAATAGTCTACTTTCTTGACAGAGGCTAAAAGAACAGGATCACACACAAACCTCTAATAAAGTAAAAGCCACATCCAGAAAAAAATATATTAGTCACATGTTTGTTTGCTGGAGGAAAAGATGTTATTTTGTTCACCCTTGTGTGACTTCTTTCTAAAACTTACATTTTTCATTTAGAATTTTAATTCTTGGATTGGTGATGTCTAAATAAAACTTAGGTATAAAGGTAATCCAAATACATTACATAGATGAGAAACTTTAGGGATTTTGTAAGTTATCTACAGCCTGGAATTTACCAAACGTATAATCAAAATATCATTTCTATAATTAAGAATAATCTCTATTGTTATAGTAATAAAAATACACAATCCAATGTACGGTTTAACATGTAATATTTACATTCATCAAACCAAGCTAATAATAATAAAATGGTTGATATTTATTGAGCAATCACTATATATATCAGGCACTATCTAAGCCTTTTGCATATATTTACCTCATTTAATCCTCAAAACTACCTTTGGAGCAAGATACAATTATTATCTTCATTTTAAAGATGAGGAAATAGAGGTACAGAAAGCTAAAGAACTAGCTGATGGCTTACAAATATTTAAGAATCAGTTAAAGAAATTAGTTTAAAATTTCTATGACTTTTATAGGTTTTATTAATGACATATGAATTTGACATGTCGCAGACCAGCTCAGCTTTTACTTTGTCTATCCCTTTCTTCTAATTTTTGGTGTGTTCATCCGCTCCTACAATCTTAGCCATACCTACAGGCTGATGCGTTCGTTCCAAATCAACATGTTGTAGCTCTAGCCCTCAACTTCTAGGCTGTCTTTCTGACTCACATTGTCCCTTTTTTTAACAATGTTTTTATTCAAGTTCAAATAAAAATGAGTAACTCTGACGTACCTTTATCAAAAACACCTGACAATCACTGATGTAGTCATATTCCAGTCCATCAAAAGAATGGTAGTGCCGGTCCCCGTAGATTGTACACACAGCTGGGCATGGGTAGTATGTGCAATTGAACATTCCTCGTCGACAAATGCTACGAAAACAGAACATGAGTTACCTTGCTCAGAAACTTGGCTCTAATTAGTGCGTTTCAAGTGGCATAAAAATGGGAAGATTGGTATTCAAGAGCATTCACAGAGCCAAAAACCCTTAGAAATATCGCCAATTCATTCTAATAATACCTACTACATTGAAAAAGTAGGCATATATTTATCACTTCATTTAAATATATAGTCAGACAGCAAAATCAAGCCTAGAAAATGTGCCTGGGTTGCATAGAAAATAGGTAATGGAGTGAAAATTGAACATAGGGTTTTGAACATAGGTCTGCTAGCAATCAAAAAAACAAAATGCCATCTCCTGCAGTTAAGTCAATTTAATACCTTGCTCATGAGTTTAGAATCTTTGTATCTAAAGAAAATTATATTTCAAGTTTTATTTTATGGTATTAGTTTCGCTTACTTCCAAATAGAATAGTTTCCATTAAATATGGTCTTCTCTTTGAAACATGTAGTACTTTCTTATATGCTTGTGATTTTTTTCCTTATTAAATTTCCAAATTGTCATATTTCATACTTTCCTTCGAAGTTGAATAAGTATGTATAAAAACAATGGTATGGTTCCCCTGTAGATAATACCTCTCCACCAATTCCTTGATTTGTTTTTTGCTGGTCAGTCACATCAAGTAAATTCAATAAGATAACTGAAAATAATACAATTGCTTAGGAAAATTTTTTGTGAGATAAGTGGATCTCATTACCAGGTATAACAAGGTGTAGCAATCACTTCTCCTGAGAGATACTCCCAGTCTTTCCAGATACATGGACAGCTTTCAGGAACATAGCACTTCCCTTTGTGCTCGGCCATTCTTCCAAATAAAGAAGTCAAATTAGTATAAACTGCAAATTCAGTCCTTTCAAAAATCAATAATATTGTCTTTTATATTTACTAAGCCATCTAGGACATATTCTATCTGACCAGTAGGGGACTGAATCTAGTCTTTGTCCCCCTTTTCTTGTACACAGTTCCTTGCATGTCACAGCATTAAGGAAATGCCAGGCAAATGATTAGATGTGATATATTGACCTTTTTGTTATTTACATAGTACAATAAAAAAGAGACAGAAGGCTAAATTTTAATAAAGTGAGTTATTCTGGGAAAAAAAACAAAGAGAAAGTTAGATCCCTGTCTTCAGTATTTGCTACTTAGAAGAGTCTGTGAGATCTAACAGGTTTTTGATAAAATAGTAAATTATGAAATTAATAATATTTTCCATCACAGGATATAGAGAGTAATCAAAAGCTTCCTTCTGAGTGCTTATAGTTAAAATCACAAGGGTTTTGTTTTGGTCTACTTTGACTTTAATAACCCATCATATCAAGTATTGATTTTTATTAATATACTATTTTTTAATGCTAGTTTGCTTTGAAATACTAAGTCCTTCTTAAAATATTACCCTATGGCCGGGCGTGGTGGCACACACTTGTAATCCCAGTACTTTGGGAGGTGGAGACCGGAGGATCCGGGTTCGCAGCCAGCCTCAGCTCTCTCTCTCTCCCTGTCTCTCTCTCTTACTCTCTCTCTCTCTCTCTCTCTCTCTCTCTCTGTCTACTTAGTAAGGCCCTCCGCAACTTCATGAGACCTGGTTTCAAAATAAAGTATAAAAAATAGGGCTGGGGGTGTAGCGCAGAGGTAGAACTCCCCTGGGTTCAATCCCCGGTAACGCAAAAAAAAAAAAAAAATTACCCTATGGAACAGTATCTAAAGGTATCTATGAATATAAAATTAGGATATATACAAATTTTGTTTTAATATAATTCCAATATTAATATAAAAATTAAATTAATATCATAGAATAATTTGGCATGTTATCAAAATATTTTAATATGAATATTAAATAAATACATATATGTAATATATATTTCAATACCCTCAGTACAAATATTTTTTCAATATTCTTAAAAGCCTTTTCCTGTCAGGCATGGTGATGCACACTTGTAATCCCAGTACTTGGGAGGCTGAGACAGAAGGATCGCAGGTTCACGGCCAGCCTCAGCTACTTAGTGAAGCCCTCTGCAACTTAGGGAGACTCTGTTTCAAAATAAAAGATAAAATAGGGCTGGGGGTGTAGCTCGGAGATAGAATTCCCCTGAGTTCAATCCCCAGTACCGCAAAAAAAAGTGCTTTTTCCTAAGTGTCTTTCACAAGTAATAATTTAAAATAATGATAGCTAATGAATATTATAAGAATGAATAATAAATATGATGGTGGTATAAATATAATAAATTAAATAGACAGTATAATATCAGTGTCAAATTATTTTGATTTAATATCTATGAACTGATGAAATTATTTATTTAAAATAAAAATAATTACAATAAAAATAAAGAGCTACTCAAATAAAATATATAGTGTTTTGTCAATTTGCTTTAAAACATAATAATTCAATGTTATAGAAATTAATTTTGGGCAGGGAATGCTCAGTGGAAGAGCATTTGCCTAGCATGTATGAGGCCCTGGGTTTGATCCCCAGCACCACCACAAAAAAAAAGAAACATTAAGATGGAAGTCTATAATCCTGAACTTCTGCCTCTTCTCTCAAATATAAACCATCAGGCATGTTACTTGGTCTCTGCTTCCCTCTCACAGCTTTTCTTACACAGGACAGTGCTTCCCTACTCCTTCTATCCTCTAAACTCTGAACTCCACTCCGGGGGACCAGGAATATCTTGTCAATAGTTATGTCTAAATTCCTAGCACATAAAAGATACTCAATCATTAAGTACAAGTGAACAAAAAAACTTACATATTTAAATGATTCATCATTTCATTAGCTTTCTTGCTTTTAGACCAAGAATGCCCTAGATTCTATCTGTTCATCTCAACTATCCCAAACTTGTTGTTACACTTTCTGTACTTTGCATCATTCTTCTTTCTAGAAAACCCTTCTTCTCATCATTTAAGTTTTAATTTAGTGCAATCTTTTCAGTGCAATCTTTAATGTCCCCAATTCCCTCGCATGCTCCCTATACTTAGCAATTTGCACAAACCTTTATAGGATTCATCACAATGAACTAAGTAGTTGATTAAATGTCTTATAGTGGTAATAAAAACATCAATGACAAAAACAAATATTTTTACTTCACTATGACTCAAACACTATGCAGCCCACTTTAAATACATCACTAACTCATTTTATCCTGGTGATAGTGCCCTGAGGCAGATTGTTATGATCTTACATTTGTACTTCAGTACTTCCTCTTCATCCCTGTAGCTTAGCACAGTGTGTGCCAAGCATTAGATGTCTCATAAACTTTGTCTCACCTAACTGAAGCACAATCCCTAGATACCTAGTAAAAGTAGTGGCTTTAAAAGTGGTTATGATGATGACTAATAAAGTTTTATAAGTAATCAAAAACTGGAAGAAGAAAGGAAGGAGCTATAAACCACTGTAAATCAACTGCTTCACATAGATTTGGACAGGGGAAAATGTAATAAATATTTATGGAGCACCTACCATAGAACTGGTGTGCTGCATGTGCTCCACCATCCATGAAGTAAATACCATGATGCCTATTTTAAAAGAGGCACTTGAGAGTCCAAATGGTAAGTAACTTGCCGTTTCTTTAGCCAATAAGGATGACCTACACTTGAAACCATTTTTATCAAATTGTTTTGTTTTGTTTTGTTTTGTTTTGTTTTGTTTTGGGTACTGGGAATTGAGGGGCATTCTACCTCCCAGCTACACCCCCCAGCCCTTTTTGTTTTTCTTTGTTTTGAAACAGGGTCTCACTAGATTGCTGCAAGCCTCATTAAATTGCTGAGGCTGGTCTCGATCCTGTGATCCTCCTGTCTCAGCCTCCCAATTACTGGGATTACAGGCATGCACCATCATGTTTGGCTTTTTGAACTCTTTTCACTCTACTACCTCCCATCTCTTCAGTTCACAGGGATTTATAAACTTAAGTTATGTGGTCCTTTTATAGACAATGAATGTTGGCACTACCAGAAGCCCCATGAAAACATGTGATCCAGGCTATTGTCCCAAAATAAGCCAGATAAGGTCACATGGAAGACAAGGCAAGTCACACTACCATAAACAACTTCATACTAGAAGGTCCTGTTAGCAAAATTATTTGTAAACCAATCAGAGGCCTCTAGGTCAATTCCAACTATATTTATTTCAATACAATCAGAGAAGGTGGAAGAATTAAGTTTTTGTACTGAGAGTCAACCAGTAAATAAATACAAAGTCAAAGGTAATAGTAAAAAGATGTTTTTAAAAGTAATAATAGCATCACCGGGCATAGTGGCACACTCCTATAATCCCAGTACTTGGGAGGCTGAGGCAGGAAGATCAGAGGTTCGAGGACAGCTTCAGCAATTTAGTGAGACCCTCAGGAACTTAGTGAGCCCCTCTTTCAAAACAAAAAATAAAAAGGGCTGGGGTGTATCTTGGAGGTAGAATTCCCCTGGGTTCAATTCCCAGTACCACCAAAAAAAAAAGTAATAGCATCAAGCACATTGTATGAAAAAAATATGACTTTAAACAGCCATGTATCCCTACAAATCATAATCAAATCAAATAAATTGAGAAATATTGGTTTTAAAGGTTTTAATCTGCTTACCATAATTTCCTTGTCCTTTTTACTAAAATGTCTTTCTTGCTTATCTGCTCTCTGGCCTAATTTCTACCTGTCTTTATTTTCCCGTGGGTGGGCACTTGTTCTTTTGAGACAATTCTTTGCTCTGCCTCCTCTGCCCTTTCTTTGTAAAGAGATTAATACCAGTCCCCAATTACTTGGCTCTTTAGCCTATTCCAGGTGGGGACCATTTAGACAAATGTGATTCTCCCGGGAACCAACCCACAAGACCTCTCTGTTCTTTGCTCATGGTCTCTATGAAGTGATCCCAGGAATCTCTTTGTGTGAACATGCCCATTGGGGAAGAAAAGACGACCTATTTGCCTGAGATGGCCCTCTCTCTATGCACTGCCTCTATTCATTCCCAGACAACTGAAGGCTGGGGAGGACAGATTCTATGTGTGCCTGCAAGGAAGCTAATAGCCACTGAGTTCTGTTCATCTTTCTGCAGGCATTTCTGCAACTGAAGGAAATTCATGAAGATAAGAGTAGATAGGCTGTCATAAAATACTGACTTATATTTATTGAGTATCCCCCCTCACATACACACACATACACCACACCTCACAAAGGCTTTAAAAGGAATTCGTAAATCACTGAGCTAACTGGGATTTGAGCTGTGGTGTGTCTGAAGCCACTCTTAACCACTCTCCTATGCAGCCTCATAAACTGTTCTCTGTAACATCTATACAATAAAGCAGTTATCATCACTATTAGAATTTAGTACCAGTGTAATATCAACAAGTAACTGCAGCAGCCAAATATGCAGAAGACACACACTTGAAGGGTGTTTCGAACGAGGAGTGAATAATCACATCGCTTCTCCAAAATTGCAGCTGAATCGAGAGAAACTCTAACTTCATCCTGAAATAAGTTCTCTCCTCAGTTCCGTGTATTACTTTAATAATATTGCACAATGTTATATGAGCCTAGCAAAATAATTAAAATAATCTTCTAGCTACCGACCCAAAGTCAACCATCAGTTAAAATAACAATTTTGGCATATTTTCACAAATAATGTTTCTTAAAAGATCTTGTGCTAAAGTGATCCTGAATGGTTCGTGTTATCAAGAAGAGACTTACCCTGGAGCACAGACACAGCCACTTATGCAGGGTGAGGATGGGGCACAAGTGAAGTTCATGGCTAGGTTTGCACATGTCGTCTCACAATTTACACCACCAGCTGGTAATTCAGGGTCAGGAAACCTGCAGTCAAAATATTCCTTTCCTTCTGGGCAGACGTGAACTTCAGAGATAAACACAGAAGCCCTGAATTTCGTATTTGCACCAGAGATAAATACTCAGATAGACAAGCGTTTGTCATCAAAACAAAATTCACCATAGACTATCTTAACAGTTATGAAGAGATGAGGCTCTTATTCTGAGCTTTGTAGTTGATGAGCTTGCAAATATTCCCTAGGTAGCTTTCCTTTAGTCAGCAAAGTGTCCAAAGCTTATGTTGAGTTTAAAAACCATAGCTGCAGTGGGGCGTGGTGGTGCACACTTGTAATCCCAGTACTTGGAAGGCTGAGACAGGAGGTTCGCAGGTTCGCAGCAAGCCTCAGCTACTTAGTGAGGCCCTCCGCAACTTAGTGAGACCCTGTTTCAAAATAAAGAATAAAAAAATAGGGCTGGGGGTGTAGCTTGGAGGTAGAATGCCCCTGGGTTCAATCCCCAGTACCACAAAAAATAAATAAATAAATAAATAAATAAATAAATAAATAAATAAATAACATAGCTGCCTTCCATCAGGTAATAACTAAATAATCAGTATATAGTATAGTATATAATAAATATACCATACTTTGTAGCATATAGTATATGCTATATACTCTACAGTATATAATTAGTATATAGTATTATTATCTGAGGTCGAAAAACAGAATATTTTAATTAATTCAAATATATATTATAAATTGTTGATGGCTGAAACTACAGTATATATTTAAACTTTTACAAAGCCACAACAAACACAGGATACTTTTAGATCTTTCTTCACCTCTGAGTTATTATTTTCATCAGTCCTCACTATACTGCAGAAGTACATATGCAGATATAACTATAGGCCCTACAGGGGCCACCTCTTCTTCCAGAAAACTTTTGGACTCTCAGGGATCAAACAAGACCCCTTATGTGGGAGCAAAGGGATCTAATCTTAAGGATTCCTTGTGGGAAAGCTGGCCACCTAGACTTCCCTTTTTTATAAGTCACCCTGAAGCAAACAGGGCAGCAGGTCAGGCATGCCCTATAGCTACTGAATATGAGTGTGACCCATGAACATAACCTGTAGAAGAAAAAGCCCTACATTAGCCTGGATCCTCAAAAAATAAATTTAGGGCATACAATTCAAAGCAAATGTATAATACTATTTTCCTGGCCATTAAAATAAATAATAAAACAATAGCTCACAATTTTATCAGCCTAACTCTTTCTGTCTAATAAAGTGAATGAAAACAAGTGTTATTATTTGTCCAGAGTTTCTACATAATCACTGAGAATTCCAGGCTCTTTCTTTATATAATGAAAATAAATAACATAGAGGGTCCCCTAATACATAAGATCTTTTGGAAAGGCATTCAAGTATAAAATAACATGGAAAGGACAGATGACAGTAGATATCGTTTTATATGTCTTTTTTTTTTGGCAGTGGTGGTACTGGGGATGGTAATGCCATTTTTAATTGATTGCCACTGTTCCCAGAAACTTGGACTCATGAAGTTGCCCAGAGCAGCACTGGCATCACTGTGGCCATTGACAGAGTGGACACTGACAGAAATGCAGACTCTCAGGCGTTGCCTGACCGGCTGAATCACACTCTGCATTTTAACAAGATCCCTGGGTGGTCCTGTGCACATTAACATCTGAGCAGTGCTGGTCAACAATAGAATTCCCCAACGCCTGACCTACCAGTGGGTTACAACAGGTCTCTGGATAATATCCCTTAAACCCTCAGAGCACCCAAGGTAGTCCTGGGGCAGGTAGAATCTAGGCCCCTGGTCCTGAGCTGTTCAGTCTAGGCAGCCTTACCTGCTCACCCCAAAGTGTCCTATAAATATGCTAATTCCCAGTGTGGAAAAAGTTAGGAAGCGCTGGAACATTGTTAGGGAAACACTCCCACAGATATATCCAGGCAATGGCAAGGAGGGCTGTAATCGCCTGATGGCTTCTGCCAGATGCCGGGCAGCATTAGAGCGGAATTCTCCCAAGGAAAACACTGATCTGGAACTTACCAGCAGAGGGTGTTGCTGATTCATCACATTGCACAGTCCCATTTGAACATTGGCTAGAAGTAAAGAAATAGTTAATTTATGAACCCAGAGACCTAAGTTGTTTTTTTTTTCTGTATTTGAACAATAATCTAATGTGAAAGAATTGGGTACAAATACAAATGTTATTTCCCCCACAACATCTTTTACAAATAAGTTATTAGGTGCCACTTAGGTCCCACTTGAAAACAACTATTTCAGTTTAACATATTTTGATCCACCAACTATATGCATGGGGCATTGTGAGAGGCGTGGGAATACAGAGCCCCAGACGAATAGTCTTGACACAAGTGCTCATATTCTGCTAGGAAAGGAAGACATACAATTAATAATTAGTACAGTATGACACATGCAACATAAAAGTATGTTTAAGAGAGGGAGTCAAACAAAAATTTAAAAAAATAAATAAATCTATTGGCAATGACATCAGGGTGGTAAAGGTGGTAAACCCTGAATAATTTTGAAGAATGGATGGAGATGACAAAATAGATAAGGTAGGAAGGCTTCAACCCTCAGTGTAAACATGTAAACCACAAAGGGGTAGAGTGTCTTATATGGCAAAGTGCCATGAGATGAGGACAGCAAAAGAGGTGAATTTTACCCCTGAGTTCAACCGCGGAAGACCTGAAACAGAGGAATTATCAGTATGGTTGGTTTGATTGTTAGGAAAGTCATCCTGGCAGCAGCATTGAAGACAGAGTGGTCACATCATTCTCACAAACTAGGTTCTCAAGTCAGGGCATAAGGCAAAAACGTACAGGCAAATTAACCTTGAAAAGCCCTGAAGAAGATGGTACAGCCAGATCTGCTGTGGCTTGAATATGGTTTGTCTCCAAGGAAACTCACGTTGAGGTTCAGTCCCCGTGTGGTGGTGTGGGGAGGTGGGGCCTTGAAGAGGCAGGTGATTCCTCCATCAGAGAGGCACCACCCTGGGGGAAGCGATTGGTGCTTTTCACCAAGAGAGTGAGTTCTCACTGTCTCAGGACTCTACTGTTTACCACAAGAGTAGGTTGTATAAGCAAGTGTGGCTTCTCAAGCTTGCTCTAGCTTCCTATCTCACCATGTAACCTCCCTCCCTGTTCTTTCTTCTCTTTCTCCTCTTACCCCTCCTGCACTCCCCCTTCATGTGATTATATCTGCCATGAGGCCCTCACAGAAGCCCTAGTGGGTACCATGCTTTCAGCCTCCCAAACTGAATTAAAGAAATCTTTTTTCTTAGGAAGTGCTCAGCCTCAGACATTTTGTTATAGCAATACAAAACAAAACAAGCCAATTCAGAAATGCCTAGAGAGGAGAAGATGAGAGGGAGTAGTAGGATGGGAAGGAAGGAATGGATTTCAACTACATGTAGAAAGTAAAATGCAAAGTTCTTGGGGATTTGTTGGCTAGGTTTATTGAGCAGTAGAAAGAAGTGGAAAAATTACTCCCAGATTTCTGCCTTGATAACCTATGTTGATAGTAGTACATTCTACCAGAGAAAGATCCAATCATTTGGGGTAAGGGGATGGTGATAGCAATAAAGGTCAATTGAGTATAAATTATATTTTGCTATAAATACAAAATAGCTGCCAAGCAAAGCCTGCCGTATAGCAAGCACTGCAGAGCCAGAATGCCTGGGACTAAATCCCAGCTTCATTATCAGGTTGCTCAGTCACCCGGGCCTCATTTGTCTCACATATAAATTGGGATGAAGCAACAGTACCTATCTCTTAGGGTTATAGTGATGAGTGTTTTAATAATCCATTTTAAAACACTCAGGATGGTGCCAGGACAATAGAAGGTACACAGTAATGGCCAGATATCATTGTTGTTACTGCTATTGTCTCCACTCTACTATCATCTGCAGGCACTTGTGGTGCAACTATAAGAGAATGGGTAGGCGTTTCACAGAGGTGAATGTGCACTGCTGTGGGGACCTGCCTGCATTGTTAATAGGCAGGTTATGACTGGAATGAACAGGCTAGTCACAACTGGATAACACACACGTAAGTGTTATCATACCAGGCTTGGTGCCCTCAAGAGGGAGGAAACTCATCCCTGTGTGTGGCATTGCTCAAATCTATTTTAGAATTGCTTTTTTTTTAAGACAGTAGATGAACCATGAAAATAAAAAACCCTCAGTAATGTACATTATTTTGAATGCCCACCTCACCCTAATTTCTAACAAAAAAAAATTAATGAAAGGGTTTTTGTTTCTCTGTGACACTTAAATTCAGTACTCTTTTCTGCTGTTATGAATACAAGGTTCAGGCATTCCAAATTCCATATATTAATGTAATAGATACATGTATACAATACATCCAGTGAAACTTACCATAAGCCTGAGGGCGTCGGGATGAGCTCCCCAGGCTGATACACACTGCCTCTATAATGACACCGGCAGTGATATCTATCAGGGGGGGAAAAAGATTAAGTAAATAAAATAGAATACAAATTCTCTCAAAAGTCACTAAAATTCAAACAGACGCCATGCTCTGTTTTGGTCACCAGACGGCACATGCTGAAGTTGTCATTATTCAGTGGGACTGCATGTAGTCCTGTTATATAAATGGCAGAAGCTGTCTTGTATAGCTTCGCAATTTTGTTTTCTAAAATACAACTGACAAACTGTTTAGTCATAAGAAAAGTCACTGAGTCCACTTCAGAGAAACACTACTGAAATATCACTTAGCCCTAAGTATAGAGTAAAAAAAGTCTCGACCTCAAGTGAGAACAGAAAAATTTCTAAATGCTCACAGACATTACAATCCTGCTCCTAAAATTTGCCACATGACAGTGAAACATGAGCCCTGTTACTGATTTGGACATGGCAAAAACAAGTAGGAATAAACTTCAGGATTAACCATCGGATTCCTTAGCTCTTACTGTGGCTCTTTATGAAGACACACAGCATTAAGGGGAAAAATCAGAAAAGGTATTTAAAAATGTTAAAGAAACAAGCATGAAAGGCCTTTTGACCTATAAGAAGAAAAAATAAAACTGGATGCTGTCCACCCATTTCTGAGACTTACATGGGCACACAGAAGTTAAGCGTGTCTTCATAGAACTTGCCCTCGGGACAGTTACAGCCTTCAGCACAGTCATCATTGCACTGCTCCGCCGAAGAGAGAGAAGTGCAGGAACGGCGGCAAAACGAGGAACAGTGATGGTACAACATGCCCTTCTGGCACACCACGGCTGAGGACAAAGGAGAGTTGCTTGAGAAAGATTCCGCAGGGCACAGAAACATTACAGGCTTACTTAGACGTCCATGGTAGACAAAACCATGCAGCAAAGCTACCTTATATCAATAAACAAAGATTATAACAGAATTCTGTATCAGTCAACAAAAAAATTCTTGGTCTCAGCAGAAGAATAAAATTTCCATTTTGAAATATTGTTAAGTGTGATATTCCATAACACTTGTCATTTTAATACATAAGATTTTTTATATGTCTGACAACTTTTTGTTTTTTAAATTTAAATCTATGTACTGTTGTACTGTTATTTTCTTTATAGCATTCACTAAACCTAGGTAAACTTTTAGTCTTCTACAAATAAGACAAAATTTGACTTTATTGATACACCCTTATAGTTTTTTTCCTTCCTAATCGTGTCTATATATTTTTCAAAACCCTTTCAATTTCTCTTCAGATCAAAATGGCTAATTATGGTAGAGAAACTAACATACTCTAAACACACTTGTTCAAACACCTAAAAATGCTGGATAAAACATAACTAAAATTATTTTAAATATATAATTAACCTTCTTTGTACAAAATGGAAGACATCTCCAGATGCCAGAAGTGAGGAGGGAAATAAAATCTGGAACTTTGAGTGTAGGAGGCGGGGGTTGATCCTAGTAGTCTTTGATCATGGGTTTAATCCATGTGGAAATGGGAAAAAAATGCTCCTTTATTAACTGAGAAATTTGGAGACCTTTAACTCAGATGCTCAAAGAAGAGCATTTTATACCCTTGGCTGAAAGATAGGACTAAAGCAGAAGTCAGAAAACCTTTTCAGTAAGCGGCCAAAATGGTAAATATTTTCAGCTTTGAAGACCACAGTCTCTACAACAACTACTCAACTGATTGTAGCACAAATATCCAGAAACAACAGGTAAACAAATGAGCATTATCATTTTCCAAAAAACTTTATCTAGAAAAGCACAGGAAGCCCAAGGGTTGTAGTGTGCTAACCCCTGGACTAGATGACACCTACTCATAGTACACGAAGAAGCCAGGAAAGCTTCTCTGACTGCAGTCTGTAATAAAATAAATTTACCTTGACTAAATCATAATCCTACACTAACATTCTGAAGAGATTTGGTATATAAATTTATATTATTTTTATATTTACATTAATTTTGTCTTGGAAAGTCAAGGCTGACCAATGACCATCAATACTAGCCAGCGATACCCCGGGGGTAACTGGAAAAAGCTTTGTGAAACTACTGTGGGAATGGAGAGGTAGACAGAGTGCTGCCCCCAAAACCTGGGTCACAAGTCACAAAAGATTCTAATGGGGGGAGGGGGTGTCCTGATAAAGATTAGCTGACAAAAAAAATTATAGGACACACAAGGAAACCATCTACCATAAATGAGATCAACAGATACCATAACAGAATTAGAACTCCAAGAACTTGAAATAATAATTGCCTAGTGCATAATACACCTTTTCAACTATACATCGACTGTGTTGTCACTTTATCACATAATGCTTTTCCAAACCTTCCAATATTTAGATATGACATTTCCAGAATAAGAATTTTTTCAAATTATTTCTGATGCACATATCAAAACATATAATTATCCTCTGATTTTGCTTTAGCAAATATAGCCAAAAGTTATTGGTCTTATCCAACACATCTCCAATTTTAGGAAACTGAGTTTTTTATGTTTGTACACTGTAAGAATATTTCAAATAACTTGCTTGCAATATTGACTTTGGATTTAAAAAATAAAAGCAGTAATTACAAGCATAAAAATCTCCAGAGGGTTATTTGGTCATCTTTATGGGTGCCATCATACTCACCACAGAATGAAATCTGAGCTCTGAAATCTATGGGAACTCCACGCTGACCACAGAGGTAGGCATAGTGAGCGAGAGCATTGCACAGGCAGGCGCTCCCACACTTGCATGCATCATGGCGGCACAGCTGATAGTACAGTCCAGGGCTAATGTAGACATGGCAAGGAGCAAAGAGCTCCTGGTGGATGACATCACAGTGTGCTGCATGCCCAACTGACAGACAAAGAACCCATTAACATCTTTACTAGACCAGATCTTACCCCTAAGTATCAAGTTCCAGAATTACTACAGCATTGTGACTTCCAAGAAATGCACTGTATCATGCATTACTTTAAATGAAAGCCAATATGTCCAATTTTGACAGGGTTTTGTAGTTGTTGTTGTTGTTGGCTTATGTTTTGGGTATATTAGTAAGCACTTAATATATATTTAATAGTCTTCTAGCCAAAAATACAACAACAAAAAAGCAAATGTTTTGTACCTGAATGACAGAAGTAACAGAAGGGTTGATAGAAGCCATAGCCTCAACCACCCCAGTATCTGAGGGTCATCTTGGGAAACCTGCTATGAAGAATTGGGGAATATTGGGAGGCTTATCTCCAGACATCCACATATAATAAAAGTGAATAAAAATTCCATATTAAAAGTGAATAAAAATTCCATATTAAAAGTGAATAAAAATTCCATATTAAAAGTGAATAAAAACCCCAGATTATTAATGTTATGGCAACACTATAGAATACACAATTACAAGGTGTGGTGGCACACTCCTGTAATTCCAGTACTTGGGAGGCTGAGACAGGAGGATTACAGGTTTGAAGCCAGCCTCAGCAACTTAGTAAGGCTCTCAACAACTTAGCAAGATCCTGTTTTCAAATAAAAAAAATAAAATAGGGCCAGGGGGAAGGGTGTAGGTTGGAGGTAGAATGCCCCTGGGTTCAATTCCCAGCACCACACACACACACACACACACACACACACACACACGCGCGCATGTCTAGAATACACAATTATCCAGGAAGGACTGGGAATCAGTGCCTTCCACTGAAGTCTCTGAAGTGAGCGATAATGTGACAGATGCCACATAATCACTGAACTCAATGGCTGCAGGATGCACAGTGCACAGTGCCTGGCAGATAGTAGGAGCTCCATCGAGTCTGGTAAGTAAATCTACAAATGCAATAATAAATGGATACTGAATAGAACTTAGGCATTGGAACACAGGTTAGAGGACATGAAATATAACTCTCATTATAGCATTTTGAGGCAGATGTGAGTAAATACACCATGAAATTTGTGATTTTTCCCTTGAGAATGACTGAACAGATATGATCCTTTATGGCACTGACAGAACAGTGTTTGACAAAAGAATCTAGATCCTATCTTGCTGGCAAGGCCAGGTCTGCAGTCCCTTGAGGGAACGTACCTAGACTGCATTGGTTTCCTACAGATACAACCCATTAATCTTCATATAGTCACCATGTTTAAGAGACTAGATAAGCTTCTGGATGTCAGTGACTTTGCTATTAAGGAATTATACTGAACTCATTTGGTTGAGAATTTTAAGCATATTTGTTAATGGTAAGGAAATATGGTAGTTGCCTAAATATTATATTTTTGTACCAGGTATCATACATATATGAACACAAACCATTTGGATTTAGCAATATATTATTGGTGTACATATTCCTAATCCCAAGGATCCTGAAAGAGCAAAATAATACACCAATAAGGTCATCATAATGTGCCCCAAGGATTAGTAGACCAAAATATACTTCCCCTGACATTAAGTAAAGGGTAACTCAAGAAGATCCTTGTGAAAAAATACCCTTCAGAATCCAGATCAGAGTTATTGACTTTTGTCTATGTATTTTCCTTTCTTGGAAGACTTTCCTGAATTTACCCATTCAAAGTATTTTTTGAAAATCATAGTTCATGGCAAAGGTAAAGAAAGATAATATCTAAAGTACACATCATAGAAGACATAGAGTGTGGGGATAAAAGTGATAGAAAACATAGCAAAATGACATATAATAAAGGAGAAAACTAAAGAAGTAACCAAAGGGAAAATGAAATTATCAACTGAACACTACTTAAACGTTTACATACTTTTAAAAATAAGGTTGCTGCAATACCAACGAGGAAATCAAATAAGTAAGAAACAAACCAAAAAAAACTAGTTGAAGGAGGAAATTAGTGAAATATTGGGGATAGAATAGAGGAAAATGTTGTTAAATGGGAATGAGATTAAAAGTAGTAATTCATAGACACCAACAAATAAGAGTCTGGCCCTCTTTATTTATGAAAAACCAATGAGGTTAACAATTTTCTTCAAGTTCTAAAGCTATCAATCTTTTTAAGTATTAACAGTATTGTTTTCTCTAGTACATCAAAAGTATAAATTATTGATAAAAGCCATATGGCAATCAACAGAACCCTCCCATATGACCGCTACAACAGAACCCTCCCATAGAACTTATACATAGACACTCAACAAATAATAGTGAAGTACAAAAATTAACTACATAAAAATGGTAAACTAGCCAAAATAATTAAAGAAACATTGAAATTATAAAAATATCTATTTAATCATGCACATTACTTTATTCCCATGAAGTGATTTTATGAGGAAAAAATTTCCTTTTATTGACAAATGAATTGGCCTTTATCAACTGAACACTACTATTGTTCAGTTGTTGTGGCTTTAGTTAAAAAAAAAGAAAGAAAAAAAAAGAAACAGCAAAAAAAAATTTGGCATGTGAGTTGCATTGGCATCGTGAATTGGAACCCTGGGGCATAATCATCTTAAATTGGTACCAACTTACTGGCACAAAAACCATTGAGTGACAGGCTTTCTGCTTTTGACAATATAATGTGTGCTGTGAATAGGAACTTGTAATGGGATGGTAATAAACAGAAGAAGTACTTAAGTTATCACAGTATGGAACTGAAGTTGAACATCCCAGAACTATAGCATCATTATTAGAGTATTTCCAGAGACTTTTCTTTAGCATTTAAATACTCCGAAAGCTCCAAAACTCTAATTAGTAAATTTGTTAATGCAAAGGAATAAGTAAAAGAGTCACTTTCTGTTCTTTTAGATAGCCTTGGTTATAAAAGGGGCATATATTAAGGCATAATATTAAACAAAAGCATATGAGGAATGGCACTGATTTTAACATAATGAAGAAAATTAGAATTTAAAATCACTTTATAATTTTACAAAAATATGGTAATACATAGAACATTTTCCCAAAGTTTACATGCAAAAAGGATGACTTACTGTTTTGTTGATTAATGTTACAGGGGTCTACCATCGGGACGTGAACAGGGGCAAAACAAGTAGAGGAAACTCTCCATGCATTTGCATGAAGCTGTGGGGTACCTTCTATCATGCCTGATGGAGAACTAGAGAGCAAAGAGAACATTTATTTCAGTCTCTCTCAATCATTTTATTAGTTCATACTCTTCAGATATTTGTAAGAGAATACTATCTTTGTTAATGTACAAAGACATCTTAGAACTAGAAAAATTCTACCAGTTTTTAAAAATACAATGGTACTATTAGCTTCCTGTTATTGAGTTTACAATGTGCCAAATTGTGGGCATATATGATTTTATTTAATATTTATCTCAGCTTATCCCCATTTTATAGAGAAAGCAAAGTAAACACTCAGAGAATTACTAAACTTCATTAAGCTGATAAGTGGCAAAGCCTAGATTCAAACCCAGTTCTCACTGAATTAAACAAACATCACTCACACAACAAAAACTTTAACCTGTGTGTGTGGTTTAGGGTACATGTGAAGACATAGATGTGGGCAATTCACATGCTTCTTTACAAGCCAAAGACAAATGTCTCAAAAAAAACCTCTATTTTAGTTCAACATATCAGTTTCTATTGTGAGCCTGAAATACTGAGGCGCCATCATGAAGCGAGCAAACCAAACAAATGAAAATTGACTCCCTCCATCTAAGGAAATGCCTTCACACCATGTTTGCTCACTTCTTTAGTTTCCTCAGCAAACCAAAATGGAAGAGAAAGATCTCCCTTTCTGTAGTCAGACTACGAAACCACTACATTGCTGAGGAGCCAAATATGCAATTCCACCTCTGGCAGCCATCAAGATTTATTCATTCAATGGCCAACATTTACTAAGCGACACTCCCTATTGAACACTGTGCCAGAAACTGTCAAAGTCACTTACAGAGGGAATCAAGGTGGCCTCTGTCTCCTGCAGAAAGCCTGACAGTCCCACGATCCCTGTAGCTGCTAATTGCTACAACAAGCAGAAGAGTAGGCTTTGCCTGAACAGTGTCCTAATAGATCAACTACTGCAGTAATCATGTAGCACAGTCACCTTCAACTGTGGGGTTCCCCACCAAGATGACTGAGAGGAGAGGCGAGGAAAGGGGAGCTGGCCAAGCCTCCCATCAGGCTCACCCCGGTGCCCACCCTTCCCCTTTTTTTCTTATTCCTCAATTTCAAACCACTCTGGAACTGTAAAGAATTATGAGAGACACCTAATGCAAAGTCTCATTCTGTTCAAATGAAGACACTGAGACTCAAAGAAGTTGCATGACCTGCCCGTGCCCTTTCTTCTCATTCTTTCCTCCGCTTCCCTCTTCTCCCCTCCCAGGGGCAACATAATAGTTCGGGTGATGAGCACAGTCAGGCTTCCCAGGAGAAAATGATCTAGAGCCCTACTCTTTCTTTTCATTTAAAACAATAAATAAAAAAGAATTAGGAGCCATCATGTAGACCCATTTATTTATTGTATTTCATCTAAAAAATAGCCGTTTAGTTCACCATACTTGACTTACCATAACAAGGCTTGTGAAATAAACTTTCAATTAATATTTTCCATTACACTCTTGTTTGCAGACGCGCATTAACCTTTGTGGAGCGAAGAATCTTAACTACTTAAGTCAGAAAACTAAACAATGTTCAAAAGTTATCTCTGACTCTGAAACGTTATCCTGCCGTCTTATCGCGCCTGAGTGTTTATGCATGGAGGAGACTGGTGCCTTAGAAAGTGGCAGACAGATCTGCCATCTGTTAAACATTGACTGCTAACCCATTCTGACAAACAAGGCAGAGAAAACAGGCTTAATGTCTTTTCTGAACGTCTTAGCCAAGCCTCTTAATACAGTTTCTGTTTTGCACATGTGATAAAGACATCAATATTCTGATCGACGAGTAAATAAAACAAAAAAATCTAAGAGCAAATTAATCATACAGGAAATAAGATAAAAGAAATTCCCTTTTGTACATTTTTTTATTTTAAATGACACTTCTCTTAGCCCATCCAAAGTCTTGATGCCCTATTAAAAGTTCTGCTCAGTTCAGTTGGCCTGTCTACTATACACAAGAGTTCTAGGAGTGTGAGGACCAAGGGCATGATCTTGGTCTCATAGCGCTTGTGGTTTTGGGTGGAAACCAAACAGATAAACGATGGATTTTCATAGATAACACAGCTAGGATTAACTTTGTCTAGTGGGATATAAACTAGCCAATTTTTTTTTACAAACTAGCTTTTAAAAGCAAATAATGTCTGAGTTGGGTTGAACAATAAGTAAGAGTTCATGAGAAAGATTAGAAAGGAGGGAGAACCCCAAGAAGAACATGTAAAAGTCTTTCTTTTTTAAGCCCGGTATTTGGAGAAAATGTGCCCTGGCTGCCTAGCCCATAATGACCTTCTCTAAATTCCTGCTGTGCTCCACAAAGCTCAATACTTACCTTTTAAAAAAAATTACTTCGTTATTTTTATGTATTTATTGGTTGATACCTTGCCTAGCATGAAATATTTCTTAAAATTGTTTTTATTAAGGTATTGTTGACAAATAAAAATTGTACATATTTACAATATACAACATAATGTTTTGATGATGTATATATCCACAGTGAAATGGTTACATTAAGCTATGTATGCATATCCATCACGTCATTCATGTTCTTGAAATTTTTGTGTGATATCTGCTCTCTTAGCAATTTTCAAGTATATAATGCATCAACTCTGGACACCATGCTGTGCAAATAGATCTCTATTTGTCTTATCTAACTGAAACTTTGCACCCTTTGACCAACATCTCCTATCCATCCACTCCCACCCCTGACAACTGCCATAGTTTGACATTTTCAGATTCCACATATTTCTTAAAGGTTTTGATCTGCAACACCAGCTTCTCGAGGATAAGAACTGTCATCCTGCTTAAATTGCTCCCACTGTGCTTTTAGCAAAATAACAGGTGCTCCAAACTTCTACACTAAATTAGGCACTGCTTGTTTATCTATGAGGGGAGAGGTATTTTGTTGCTTTTCTTCCAATGGAACACCAAGTCCCATAAAATACAATTAACTTCAATACCCAATTGTGCTTTAGAGCTATCATAAGTACCAAATGATATCAATAAATTTAAAGTACAACTTACTGCCACTAATAGAAGATTGTACTAAGATTTTTTTAAAAGGCTGTAAGTTTTCAAAAATGAACTCCTGTTAAGTATTTGATAGGTGACAGAAGAGAGAATAACAGGTAGCAGTTAGCCCACAAGATGAGTCACACTGCCTCAATTCAAAGCCCAATTCCAGTATGTGAGTTAAGTGCCATGAAAGGTTTATGTGCCACTTTGAGGCCTTGGTTTCTTTCCTTATCTATAAAACAAAGACACTAATCAGGGAATTTCTGTACAATTAAAATATGATGATCTATGTAAAGCTCTTGGGACAGTGATTGCTAAGCTCCTATTAGTTAAGTAAACATTTTTAATGAATTTATATTCTCTAAATTACCAGTCATTAAACTAAGTTGGCTATACATAAATCATACTTACAGAAAATCATCCCGTATGTTCCCATTAAAAGTGCCACATAGACCTAATGTTCTTCTTTTCCATGCACTACTGAGTTGAATATAAATTCTTTCCCCATCTATAGCAAACAGGATCTTTAAACCGAATGTGGATTTTAGAAGAATAAATAAAGATGACAGAGTTTGAATTTCAACGATTCCTGCAGGAAAAAAGACATATATAAATCAGTCTTCAGAGTTATAGGCAATGTTCTGGAATGCTAGAAGCCAGACACTAGGCCTTTTCTTCCAAGACTCTGGGAAACAGGGGTGGCCGGTTCAAAGTTTCTGTCTGTGCCCTGGCTAACTTGCCATCTTGTGACTCTTTTCTTTTCTCCCATTTCCCTTCTTTTCTAGCACTTTCTGTGTCTTTAGCAAATATTTTTGATAGGTTGTCAACACATAATTTCCATTGGCAAGCATCTTTTAAGAAGGAGGATAGTACTCAGACATTTGAAACATGATGTATGTGCGTATATAATCCCCAAATTGATCATGATCCAATAAGGAAGGGCTGTTTTCCTCAAAACCTTTCCCTTCCCTGTGACTGCCAGCAAAAAGGCAGAGCTTAGCATTTGGTAAGCACCATATTATGAGACACCTCTAGAGCAAAAAACTTGTGTTCAAAACTGAACCAATGGCTTTTACCACCAGAATAGTTGCTCTTCGTTGTTCCTGAAACCTTATCACACTTTATGCCATCAATCTGGTCAGTAAAGTCAGAAATCTGAGAATCATTCTTTGATCACTCCATTCCCCTCACTGTCCTTCCCAAACAACCCCAATTCAATCCATCACTAAATCAAGACCCCTTGTTTTCCAAATATGCTGTCAGTCTGTCTTGTTCTCCTCCGAAGCAAGGAGGAGCCTTGCATCAGCTCCTCCTCATTTCTTGCATGCCCCACTTTATCACATCCTAACTACTGCCCATGTCTTCTGTCTAGCATCTCTCAAAGTCACTTCCACGCTGTTGTCATCAAAATCTACCAAAAAACTACAACTCCTTAAACCTCATTGCTTATTTGGTTGAACCATATGAGTTTGGCCTACAACAGTAATACAACTATTTGTACATAAAACTTTCAAATAATGACAGTTTCACACAGTTTCACATTCAATTCATAGAAGTTCAATTTCCTTGTCATGACACCTATGTAGCCTAAGCATGAGATTTGTAACAAGAATTGGAACTTTCCTGAGTGTTTTCACTCTGAGAGAGAAAGAGTGCCATCGACAACTGCGCTGCAATGCAGGCATCAACAGGGCCTGTCCCAGGAAACCCCTTGCCTGATGCCCTGTACCTAAGGCTCCTCCAGTCTCATTCCCACCTACTTTCCTAATCTCATCTTAGGACATTTACCAGTTTACCCTCTCCATGCTGTAGCAATGTCAAACTAGCTATCGTTCTCCCTGAACAAAGTGCCCATGTCTGCACCTCCCTGTTCTATGTGGAACACGTTGCCTATCCTCATCCTAGGCTGTAAATGCTTGAGCAAGACATCATCTCCTTTGGAAAACTTTCTTGACCTTTCATGCGTGTCCCTTTCCAGGGATGGATGGACTTAAACCTCCAAAGTCCTTATGCAAATCTTTGAGTTGATCACATTTTGTTGTAAGCAGCTCTCTCTCCTCTCTTCCAAGTTCTAGGTCATATGAGGTTAAACACTGGGTCCCAAGAACACTGTGGTCTTCTCTATTTCTGAGGCACTTATAACACATAGTCACCCAATAAATATTAGATAGTCAGCCAATGGGAAAAGGCACCACTTAGGTTGTGTTTGCTGTTGTTTCTAATGTACAGAGGAGCACTATTAGTGTTGCTTCTTACCTTTGAGATTGAAGCCTTGGTTAGGACTAGTGAGGATTTGTCCTCCCCTACTGAGGGTCACTTGTTTGTTAAAATCATCTTCCAGAATTAGAGTTACAGACTGAAGGCAGACCAAGCCAAGATTCTGCATAAAAACCAAATTATCCATGAAAGGAATGAAAGCAAGACAGAGACAGAAAAAGAGACAGGAAAGATGTGAGAGGGAGATGAAAGAAGGGGAGGGAGAGAAAAGAGAGAAGAAAGGAGAAAGGAAATGCATGCAATTAATCTCTGGAATATAGAAAGCTTGAGCATAAGTGATATAGTAAAACAGCTGTTACACAATCCCTTCCATGTAGCCTTGTTCCTAATACAATATATTTTTCTATGGTACATGGAATAGACCATATATATAAACATATATTTATATAAAACATCAAATAAAAATGCTTTCAATAATGTGCCAGTAATTGTTTTCCACAGCACAAAGTTAAAATACCTCTCCAAATTCATTTAACTGGCATATTTGACATAAAAGTTAAATAAAGAAAATAACCAAGAGACTTAGGATTCTATTTAGAAAGGTAATTCAGACTCTGATGAACTGCAATGACAAGAACCAACTGGGAAAAAAAGCAAATAAAGTAGTTTTGTTGGAAGTAACTGTTTTATATTGGAATAAAATTCTAAATTTAAGATTTTTACAAAAAAAATTTTGACTGAGAGATAAATAAAATACCTTGGTTTCTTTATTTATAAAGAATTGATGCATTTATTATTTCAAAAATATCTAAAATAAGTATTCCAATATATTGAGAAATTCATCATATTTGTTTAGAATGATATAAAACCTATTTAATCCTGTCAAAAATCATCCCTATAACATAGCTGGCTTCAAAGTAAATGAAAAATTAGAACCACTGTGCAATCATGCATGAAATTTTCAAAAAACTATGCATACAGATACCACTTTAAAAAATAAAATGCAATTAAATATATAGCATTTTATCTCATCCAAGATATGTTTTTTTCATATCTTAATACCTCTGAAATCAGGATACATCAAGTAAACAATGAAATACTACCAGCATTTTCTCTTTTTTGTGGTACATAACAGTAGTGGTATATCTTAATAATCATTGTCATCTTAGTTTTGAAGAACATAACTATGACCATGCATGTTAGCACTTTTTAATCTAGATATGAAGTTTAAGTTTGGAAAAATATATTCCTCTGGTCTTTTTGAGATGTTGTTCTTACCTGTTCACAGGGAGCTTTCTGTAAAGTAATTGTGAATTTATCTTTTCCAGTTCCTTTCACAAGGATGTACTGGCACATGCCAATGAAAGAGTAGTGTCGACCATCAAAAGTTGTGAAATGAGAATCACCCACAACAGAGCATTGAACTACCAAAAGAAAAGAAGAGGAAGAGAATGAGGAAGAGGAGGAGGAGGAGGA
>PVJS01003715.1:0-73743 GCA_004027185.1 Glis glis | reverse complement strand
TTGAACACAGGGGCGTTCTACCTCCGCGCTACGCCCCTGGCCCTATTTTTTATGCTTTATTTTGAAACCGGGTCTCATGAAGTTGCGGAAGCCTCACTAAGGAGAGAGAGAGAGAGAGAGAGAGAGAGAGAGAGAGAGAGAAATAGACAGACAGACAGACAGAGACAGAGAGAGAGCGAGAGCTGAGGCTGGCCGCAAACCCGGATCCTCCGGTCTCCACCTCCCAAAGTACTGGGATTACAAGCATACGCCACCAAGCCTGGCATTTCTTTTGTTTTAAATATACTTTTCTTGGTGCATCGTAGTCTCACATGATAATGTAGTTCAGAGTGATAGGTATATACATGCACACAGCACTTGGTGAGCTTCCCCCCAGCTCCCTCTCCAACCCCTCCCCCTCCCCATATATGATATTGAGATTGGCATTGACAGTTTCACATATGCACATAATGTCAACAGAAGTGTTTCCTCATTTCACTGTATGGATGCACCATGACGCATTTATTTGTTTCCCTGTTGTACCTCTGGGATGCACCCCCAAACAATTTTTGGAAATTATAAAGACAGCTGCTATAAACAGTCACATACAGATTTTACGTGGACACGTGTCTTCATTTCTGTTGAGTAAATAGCCAGGCGTAGAATTTCCGGGCCATAGGGTTCAGTATGCATTCCACTTTGCATGAAACCGACAAGCTGTTTACAGAGTGGTCGCACCATTTCGCACTCCCATCACAGCATGTGAGAGTTCTAGCTGCTCTGATCCCTCGCAGGCACTCAGTATGCAAGATTAAAGGATTTTAGCTGCTCTAAGTGGGTGTATAGGGCTGGACATTTAAGTTTGAGTGGCATGTTATGTGTGTGCATATATGCCTTCTGCACACATGCAGTTATGGGTCAGGCATGAACTCAGTAGGGAGTAGCATTAGTCAGTTTACATTATTATAATGAAATATCTGAAACAATGAACTTATAAAGAGAAGTTTTCTTTTTTAGCGCACAGTTTTGGAGGTTCAAAGGCATGGTGCCTGCATCAGCTCTGTTCTGGTGAGGATGGCAGGTCGTGGCACATCCTGGAGGAGCGTGTATAGGAGCAAAGCAGTCACATCTCAAACAGGAGCAGATAGAAGTGGAGACCAGAGTCCCAGGATTCCCTTGGAGAACACCCCTCCAATGATCCACACACCTCCCATCAGGCCCCGCCTCCCACAGGTTATACTACCTCCCAGTAGTGTCACCCTGGGGACCAAGCCTTTAACACAGGGGATCTGGGGTGACATCTGAGATCCAAACTATTTCAGGAGTGAATAAATACAGCAACTAGAAGACATCAGCATAAAGGAGAATAGGGAAGGGCAGCCAGTTAGAAGGATCTTAAGAAGAGTGTCCTATGGCTATGCTATGGAAGTATTTGAAAAGGAGAGAGTGATCTGCTGGTCAAATATTGCTGAATGGCTGCAGTCTAGTAAGAGTGGGCATGGATCACTGGATTTAGGGTGATGGTAGTTTTGCGCTTTCAGGCCTATAGTGTTAAGGAGGCCAGGTGAGAAAGCATTAAGGAGAACATGGACTTGCACGGTGGGACAAGCTCCTCATGTCTGGGATGGAGTGTCAGGGTCTGCAGGCTGCCTCTCCAATTTTCTGCTCTATCGTTAGTAATATAAATTTAATTTTATTTGGGGTGGCAGTGTGCCCAGATGAAAAGACTACATTTTTCAGCTCTCTGGTAAGGCTACATTTTAGATATGCTAGTGATACGTGATGAGTGGAATTCCAAGAAAACTCCTTAAAAGGGGAGGGGCAGATGATTGGCAAGCATCCACTCTGCCTTACACTATCTTCCTTCCTGGAATAGGGACATAATGACTACAGCCAAGCTGCCATGATGTACCCTTTAGCTAGGATGACCCAGAGGATGGAAGCCAGTCCCAGGGATGGCAGAGAAGAAAGGCAGAACTCATTTGGATCCCAGATGGTTCTTTTGAGCTGCCAAATTAGCTCATATTGCCCACCTCTGGACTGCTGATCCTTTAACCCACATGTGGTTAGGACAAGGCATGCAAACCTATTCTTCATTGGATATGTTTCTCAATGAATACAGGTTTTAAGCCTCAAAATAAATACATCAATTCTCCCTAACTAATCTATAATTTTAATTTGATACCCAGTAGATAACAAAATAACATGTTTTAAAATTAGATAAGCTGATCCTAAAATTCACATAGAAAAATAAACAAGCAGGGATAGCTCAGAAAATTCCAAAATAGATGTATATCTGTAGGTGACCAGGGCTATATGAAAAGCTATAATAAATAAAACAGTGTGGTGTTTGTGCGTGGATAAGAAATCTGATCAATGGAATAGAACATAGAATCCAAAAAGAGAACCAGGCACATAAGGAAATTTGAAGTAGTGTGAAGATACTTTCTCTGACATTCTTAAATTAGTGTGAAAAAGATGGGCTATTTTGTAAATGGTGTTGGAACAATAATGTAACTGTCTGAAAAATTACTGTTGAATATATAACTGGGATATTAATGGGCATCTTGAACAAAGAGATATTTCAAACAGATCAAATATTTAAAGGTTAAAAATATAATTTTATATAATTATTAGGCAAATAAAACATGGAAAAATTATTTACAGTCTCAGAGTAGAAAAGTACTTTTTAATTATGACACCAAACAAATAAACAAATAAGCAAGGAAAACTTAGAAATCACGAAACAAAGCCTTGATAAGTTTTACTATAGAAGAAATAAAAATATTCCAAATGGTAAAACCCACCATAAACAAAATCAAACAACAGAAACTGGTAAGGATATTTGGAACTCTGATCAGACTTAGGTTAATCTCTCTAATACATAAAGAACTCTCGCAAAATAAGACAAAAACTCAAAAGAAAAATAGGCCATGGATCTGAAAAGACTATTCACAGGAAAGGAAGTACAAATAGCTCCTAAATGTGAATAGATGTTCATTCTTACTGACAGTAAGATAAATGCAAATTAAGATTTCCTTGAGCTGTCATTTTTCACCCAACAGATTGTTAAAGATCAAGAGCTGGGTGCCACACTGCTGGTGAGCGTTTGCACAAACAACCTCGTCATGCCTTGCTGAGCTGAGACTAGTGGAGACTAGGAGCTCTGCCAGAAACCCTCCTGGATGTTAGAACATTGCTCTCCAGCACACTATCCACATCCACGTGGAGTGAGTACTTATTTGGTCCTTAAATTTGCCCTGAGAGACAGGGGCTCCATCTTTACTTTCTACCGGAGGAAACTGAGGCTCAGAAACATTAGAGCTAGTCAACAGGTGACAAGCCAGGAATGAAGTTATCCTTCTTAACCACAAAAAGGTGCTCCTACCCCTCAGCCTGTCTTCCTCCTGCCCTCCTTCTCTTCATTTATTCCTGCATTCCTACCTTCTGCAAATAAGTACCGAGTACACAGAGAAGTATAGATCAGCCCCTGCCCTCTGACTTCCAACTGTTTTGCTATAGATCTGAAAATTGGAGGAACCAGGACAGCGTGGAAAGGAGGGTCCCTCTGAGCAGGAGTGTAAGGAGAATCCAGAGCTGTTGTTATGCTCTTCCCTTGGGTATCTCTGAGGTTCAGGCTGCCTCCCCACCTTTCTCAGTGGGAAATATGTGTTGAGAAACAGAATCATTAATGGATGACATCCAGAAGGTTCTGGAATCCAAGAAGTTGTCCCTGAGCCAGTCCAGGCAATAGCTTGATATGGAGGCCATGGTCCTATTTTTGACTTTGCTGCTATGGAGATGTTACATGCCTATTCTGGCCCTTGGTATTCTACGGGGAATGGTTTTCCCTCAAAGCAGAGGGAGGCTGAATTAACTGTTTGGGAAAGAAAAAGAGGAGCTTGACAACCAGAGGACCAAAAGCCCTGTCATCAGAAGTAGGAGCTGGAGGGTGAAGGGACACCAATAGGGGAGAAGGAGAAAAGGTCTGCCAGGTTCCCTGCAGGGGCCTCATGCCTCCTCTACTCCTCTAGGTGAGGAAGGCCTGTGGGTGGGGGATGGGTAAGCACATTGAGAAGGTGTGTGTGTGTGCGCGTGTGCATGCGTGTGCTCACACTCATGCACATGGTGCCCGTGTGGCGGGGTGAAGGCCTAGGGTGGTAGTAAAAGCAGCTAGCATTCATCGGTCCCTTTGTAGGTGTTGAGTCCTGTGACAGGGACATTCCCATCTTCCACGGAAAAAACTGCAGCCTCCTTCAGCTTTTCTATTCTCAGAAATATTTATGGTCCTGAGCCTGTGCTTCTCATAATGTGCATGTGGGTTGTCACTCCATTCAGCCAGCCACTGGCCAGGTTTCAAAGACTTAGACTCCTACTCTCTCTTTCTGAAAAATGTTCCTAGAAACATGTATTAATTTATTTGTCTATGCATCAATAGATTAACGTGTGTGTGTGTGTGTGTGTGTGTGTGTGTGTGTGTGTGTGTGTTGGTCAGGGTGCGTGTGAGAGAGGGGTAAAAGATGAATCCTGTTCTAGAGGAACTCATGGTCTAGTTGGAGAGGTCATTTTGCTACAGTTTGAATGTGTCCCCCAAAGTTCATGGTTGGACGCTCAATCCTCAATGCAACAGTGTTGGGCGATGGGGCCTTTAAAAGAGTTTAGGTCATCAGACCTTGGCCCTCATAAATGGATTAATGTTCTGAAGGCAAGAATGGATTTTTTATAAAATCATGAGGTAGGCCTCCCTTTCCCTCTCCCTTCCCCTCCCCCTCCCCCCATCCATAGGCCTTTCTACACTCTTCCACGAATGACTCAGCAAGAAGGCCCTTGTCAGCTTGTTTCGAAACAAAAAAAAAAAAAAAGAGCTGTGGGTGTCGCTTAAAGATAGAATGCCCAGTACCACAAAATAAATAAATAAAGCCCTTGTCAGATGTGAGGCCCCTTGACCTTGGATTTCCCAGCCTTCGTAAGAAGGCTAAAACTATCCAGTCTCAGGCATTCTGTTATAGCAACACAAAACAGACCAAGACACAACTGTACAGGTAATCATAATTCAAGATAGCAAATGATATGTGTTCCTAGATTGGAGGGGCAACAGAGGTCATTTGTATTACTGCCTTCCTTCTCAAGAGGGAGGTCACCAAATTTATCTCTCTCAGGGGCCAAGGAGTATACTTGGCCAGAGGTGTTCCCTGTATCATAATTCTAGGAGCCAACACCAAGTTAGTGGATCTCTTATAGGAAGAGTCCTGAAACTACAGCTTGGGGCAGCTGCTCAGACCAGTGACCTTTGCCAGCCATGCCTGCTATTTGCTTTTCTTGTCCTTGTTGCTGATGCCCCTCACTGCTTCCTGGGCTTGTGCAGCTCACAGTCAGGACCTGTGCTCCTGGACTAGTTATGGAGGTCTGCCTTGCCTACCTTCTGCTCTGCCCACAGCCCCAGCGCTGTAGCTTCTTTGTTGGATGATCTGTATCTTGCACTGCGGCCATGCTCATGAGCCACTGCTACTACCTTCTAATCATCTCTTGTGAGCTTGTCACCTCTCCAAGATTCATTATATGCTCTCTAAGGCCAAGGGCCCGTCTAGTCTTCTTCAAGGCATGTGATGGTTCTCTGAAAATGCTTCTCAACTAACTGATGGGCCAGAGGTCTAAGACCTATAAGAACTTCCAGTCTGAGCATGGATGGGACTCCCTCAGTTACTCTGAGTAGGCCACCGCTTGATACAGGCTTCTTTCCATAGCCTCAGCTCCCTGGCTGGCAGTCTCCAGTCTCTGCCTGAACACTTGAGTGACAGGTTTCTCACCATTTCCTGAGGAAGCAGATTCTAATTTCAATGTGAGAACATGCCTCCCTTTAATGAGTCAATATCTATCTTCCTCAATCTTTAACCAACTGGCTTCTGTTCTGTCTTCTGGAATCTCACAGAAAATGAAAAATCCTACTCGCAAAAACCCCACGGCATCCAGTGGAGACACCCCCAAAGCTGGGAGCTCTCCTTCTCCAGGGCACAACGACCAGACCCACACTCTATCTGTTCTTCCCAGATGCCTTCTTTCATTCCCTACAAATGGGGTCACACTGACCTCCTCCCTGTTCCAGCTTGCTTCTTCCCTTGGAGGTAGCTGGCATTGGGTAAAGTCTGCATTGATGCTCTGGGGCTCCGGAGCCTTCACAGGAAGGTCTGTGGCTCACCTTGCTCTCTGACTGATGGATAGATATGAATCTCATTCTGCAGGGCCTCTAAGAGACCCACAGACACATTCTCAAGAAAGCAGCTCGTTGAGAATGAAGCAAGCAAAGGAGTCTGTACCAAGCATATGGTGCCTCCTCCATTCCTTCTGGCATAGGCCCCTGGGCAGCTGGAAAGAGACTGGTACCCTGCTCCTGTTGTCTGTAGCTCGCCCACCTCTGTCTTCAAAAGAACATGGTGGGAAGGGGGAGTGAGGCTGGGGCCCCGAGGGCATGCAGAAGGTTGAGGACATCCCTTTCCTGCTCTTTCCTTTCAGGATGTCTAAGTTGCCTCTCCTCATAGGTACCCTGGGGAACTAGGAAGGAAGTGGGTTGGTAATCAGGGAGCTCCAAGATGGTACAGTCCTGCCAGGAAGCATTGTCCTCTCCCCCCCCACACCTTTACCTGCTCCTCTGAGCTACCAGCCGGATCCTGCCTCAGTCCCTACTCATTCCCACGCTCACCACACACTCTCCAGAAAGGAGACAATGTCCCAGGGCTGGATGCATATTCATATTAAAGAGAATGCCATAGCAACCCAAAGGCAACAAAAATAGTTTTGTGGCAGGTGCTCTGAGAAGCACCCCTCCCTCTGGGAGTGTGCAAGGGCCATGGAGACAGAAATCCCTGAGTCCAGGCAAGGGGCCCCATGAGATCTGCCCCAAGGGGCATCCTAAGTTGGGTGAAATGGAGGGCATTGGCCAATATGGAACCAATAATGTGAGTGAATTTGGAATCTTTCACTTCAATTCTGCATTTGAGTTGTGTTTTCTTAGAAAATGTAGCCTGTTCCCTGAATTCATAGGCAAGGAGGGTATTGTCTTCGTCTGATTTTTGCTGCTATAGCAGAATACTACAGATAGTGTAATTTGTAAAGAAAAATTGTATTTTTTTCAGTTCTAGAGGCTGGAAAGTATAATGTCATGGTGCTTGGCGTCTGGCGAGGGCCTTATTGCTGCATCATAACATTGTGGAGGGCATCACATGACGAGACAGCAAAAGTGCCAGCTTAGGTCTCTCTTCCTTTTCTTAAAAGTCCACTAAAACTTCATGGGGTCCCCACTCTCATGTCCTCATCTAACCCTAATTACTTCCCAAAGGCCATACCTCCAAATATCATCAACACATCAATTTGGAGATGAGGTTTTTGACCACATGAACTTTTGGGGGGCACATACAAACCATGGCAGGTGGTAAAACTCAGCAAAGACCAACACTATGCCTCATCTAATGAGGATGCTGAGAGCATCAGGTGGTATCCACTCCAAAAGTGCCTTTAGAGTTTGGGATGGTGAACATCAGCATAGGACACCAGAGGTTCTGACCTCACTGTATCACAGAAGTACAGGAATTAAGATCTTGGACTCAAGTCAGACTACTTTGGGTTTGTGTCCCACTTCTGTGACTTCCCATATGGCCTCAATGATCCCTTTTGGTCCATCAACAAAATTCAGGATAATACCGCCTGTCAGGAGGCTGGAGAGGACACAGGCTCTGGGATCTAGTGGAGACCTTTTCATCTACTAGTTGTTTGGCTTTGAATATAGTCGTTCAGCTCTCTCTGATGCATTGTTGGTGGGATTCCAAATTAGTGCAGTCACTTTGGAGATCAGTGTGGAGGGCCCTCAGAAGAATGGGAATGAACCTACCATATTACCCAGCTATACCACTCCTGGGTATCTATTCAAAGATATTGAAATAAGACCACCATAGAAATACATACATATCTATGTTTATAGCAGCACAATTCATAATAACCAAATTATGGAACCAGCCTAGGTGTCCATCAACAGATGAATGGATTACAAAATTATGGGATATACACACAATGGAATTCTACCCATCCATAAAGAAGAACAAAATCATGCCATTTGCAAGGAAATGTATAGAACTGGAGAATATTATGCTAAGTGAGATTAGTCAGTCACAAAAAGTGAAAGGTCAGATGTTTTCCCTCATATGTGGAAGCTAGGGAGAAATTGGGATACAGAAGGGACTCTACCCAAAGGAGGAGAAACCCTAGTGGAGTGATGGAGGGAGCGTAAGGGAGGGAGGTGGGTGAGGGGAGGGAGACTGGATGAAGGAAACACTTGAATGGACATGATGTACACACACAAATTTGCCAGTGCCAATCGTGATGGCGAGCGCAGGGAGGGTGAGGGAGCCGGGTGGGAGCTGGGGAGAAGCTCATCAAATGTGTGCATGTCTGCCTCTATCACTCTGAACTTCATCATGATGTATGATTACAATGCACTGATTAATAATAATAATAATTATTATTATTATATTAATAAATAGAGACAAGAATGGGACCTACCTCAGGGAGCATTTGTGAAGATTAAATGAGACAACATAAGGTAAAAGGCTTAGAATGATAGCAAGTCTACCAAAAGTATTTGGTCGGTGTCAGTTGAACGAATAACTGAAGGGTTGTGTGAAGGTTGAAGGAGGTATGCAAGTGTGTGTGATAGCACACATAAGCACTCAGTGGTGGATTATTATTATCAATTGTAGTACTGTAGCTGTGCAATTTGAATTTTCTCTTGTCTGTAACTATCTATAAAATGGGAACAGTACCTCCCATATCTCCTTTGTCTCTCAAAAACAACCTAAACACATCTCCACGCAAAATGTGCACATGCTTTTGGGGAACACAATCCCAGAAATAGAAGACATTACCACAAATATACAATCTGCCCTCCACAAGATCAGCAGCGAGTCTCCCAAACCTCTTAAGACAAAATCTTCACTCTGCCTCCATCAGAGGAGCAGAAAAGAAGGGAGAGGAAGGCAGTTCTCATCTTGCTAAAAGCACATCACCATCTGGAAGGAATGAAACCTTATTTAAGAACAAGAAGGGGAGGGTAGAAGAGAGAACCCAGGGTCCAAGTGGAGGGAGCCTGTGGGACTCCTGTGCTTTGGGAACTAGGGGACATGGAGCCCTCTTTGTCCACTAGACAGCAGTGGGGTTCCTGGGAAAATGGGGCCTGTCAATCATCTGGAGATGCCCCAGAACTTTCTGTGGCAACTTCACTAAATAGCCACCTGACCCTCCTGGGCTTTCTAGCATTGGGATAGAGCATCTGTGTCAGTAGTTCTCAAAGTGTGGTCCTTGGACCAGCAGAGTCAACACAACCTAGGGGCTTGTTAAAATATGTATCCTTGAACCCTATTCCAGAATTACTGGAGAAGAAACTCCTGAGGTGGGGCCAGCGATCTGTCTTGACAAGCCCTGTGGGAGATCCTTGTGCATGCTGGCATTTGAGAACTTTTGTATGATAGCAAGAAATGGTCATGGACATCTTCCAAATTGTAAGATGGGGCAATACCACCATCTGCCTTCCTACATCTCAGTGTGCAAAGAGTTTGAGTTTTGGTGCTAGACAAACCTGAATTTAAAGTCCAACTTAGCTTCTGGCTGTTTCTGTGATTTGGGGAAGCTTGGTACCTCTGTTTTGTTCTCTCTAAAATAGAGCAATAACATGAACCCTGAGGGTCACTGTAGGCATTGGAAGTAGTGTCTATGCAATGCTTAACACAAGTTCTTACTATCAAATGAGAAAACAGGTGAGGAAGCCCTCCAAAATGACCAACTTTTCTTCCCACTTTCCCCCCAGAAATTGGCATGGTGCCTTGCCCATAATAGGCAATTCATATATAAATAAAATTAATTTGGAGCATTCTCAGTGCTTGCCATCTGCAGCTCATTCCAACGCAATTATTCCTTGTCCTCCCCACCTACCCCAGAAGACACTGAGCACAGTGAGAAGCTGGGGGTAGGTGTGTAGAACGTACTTGAGCAAACAGAAATAGAACAACTTCTAAGACATCACAGCTTTTCTGCCCCATTGTATTTCTATATCCTAATGCAGATTTGCCAAGAAACACCCAATACTCCTTTAAAATCTTCTTCTAACCCAGCCAGCCAATTCCACCCCAGCCAAGACCCCCCGCACACAAGCTTACATATGCATGCATGCCAACACACACACACACACACACACACACACACACACACACACACACACACACACACGTTTGCACACACATGCAGAAGAAAATGCCTATTCATTTTCTGGTCCAGTGAAGGAAAGGTGACTTCCTCTAGGCTCTGTGGGTTACTTGCCAGTGTCGGTGAGAGCTGTGTGGGGCCTTTAGGAGAGCTGCCTCTTTCTTCTGGAGAGAAGAAACCCCTAGAGGCAATTTGTTGCTGCAGGGCAGGATGTTGAGTACTGGATGGGGAGCACTTAGCTCCAGCACCCCCGCCCTGAACAGGAGCCAAAGGGCTGTCCATAAGAAGAGCCAAGGGCATTTTTATTCCTGCTTTCAGCTCCACATTGGGTGCAAAACACCAAGTGGACAAAAGACTATCAATACATGCCAAGCTGTGAGGGAGAGTGCAGCTCACTTAGCTGCCTTGACATCGATTTTCACCTGCTTTTGTTGATGAAGCTGCATGCGTAAGTAGTGATAAATCCATTAGACAAACATGGCACTCCATTATTCACAGTGTCTACAGCGGCCAGGCATGATGTGAGAGGCTCTCTGCCTGGGGCTGGGGAGCCTGGCTGAGCTGGGGGGCAGACGAGTGGACAGAGCCTGCCTGAGACTCGCTGATCAGTGGAGGGGAGAAGGCCTTTGGGGTGCTTGGTGACCCACAGTCCATTACCTGTGTGTGTCCAGGAAGGTCTTATAATGTTCCTGAGTTCCAGTTCCTCCCTGCCTCTGATGGCTTAGAGACAATGGCTGGAGAGAGATCAAAGAGAGTCAATTTTCTTTTGCATCTTCCTCCTCAAAGCCACCCTGGGAGGGAGGCAGGCTGGGAACCCTTCCCCATCTAATACACAGAAAGCTAAATTCAGAGACATGAAATGGCACACTTGGGGCCTCACAAAAGCGGCAGAGCCAGGACCAGAACTCAGGCTCTCAGAGTTTCTGATACAGCTCCAGGGCTAGATCTACATCCCACACAGCCTCTCTCTGCTCCTTGTGTTGTAAGAGTTATAATGGCCTTTGGTCATACATTGGAACAGCTGAGAAGCACATGGTCCCCAGGGAATGAGAGAAGGCAGGGATTTTTCTGCTCTGGAGAAGGTGCAGAAAGTCCCGGCGCGTGGGCACAGCGATTACACAAGAATGAATCTCTAGTAGTTGGTGCTGCATTTCCACCGAGGAAGGTACAACAGGGTGGTGCCGCGTTGGCAGGGCTGGGAGGGGCTGGCCCCCGATGGCACTGATGGAACAGTAGGGAAAGAACCCCAACTATGTGAGGGCCACTCAGGTGCCACTCTTGTGGCTGCCTTTACAACCCCGGCCACGTCCCACCTGTCTATAGGAGGACCTGAGCTCAGGTGCATTAGGAGTTAGATGGCAGAATGGAGACATGAACTCCACACTCTGTGCCCGCCTGCTCCCACCACCCGCCACAACCACTGTCCCTAACAGCAGCAGAGGGAGCAGGGGGCTGCAGTGAGAGGTGACTCTCAGCCTGGGCAGATGATCTCTTCCCTACAGGGCCCTGGTGAAAGGATCAAAAAGGCTGGGCAGGCTGACGCTCCACCTGCCTTCACGGCTCAGAAGCATAGGTGGAGCTGGGCATGGGGCAAGGGTCCATTGGAGGCTGGGAAACCCAGGCATGCTCTGTAGGCCCTTGCCTCCAGGAAGTCTCCCCTGATTTACTTCACACCCCCATTGCTCATGTCCACTGCATAACACTGGCTTGAACCTTAGGTAATGATTCTTTGTCCTCAACTGAAGTTACCCTTGATGGCAGGGCTGAGAAAACTCTAGGCTTTATCTCACCATGCTTCTACCCAGTTGGAGTTTCTGCTTAAATGTTGGCAGCCGATTTCCCACTTCAATGGCATTTTAACCCCGTACCAGGAATCTGATGCTATTAGGAACTGCAAATTCAACACAAAGAAGAAAATAGTGGCAGGTGGAACATTCCTGTTCTAGTGGCATCTCTTCTCTCCAGATCCCCATGAATTCCTATAATGACAATGTGTGAATATTTGGCATGCCTCTCCAAGGTCTCCCTTTAAGCCCATCTTGAGGGGCACAGGGTATGTATCAGGCAGGGTTCTTCAGCTTGTCCAGGGCTCTGGGTCCACCAAGGACCCTGAGAGGAGGAGACACGCTGCAAAGTGACAGTCCTGCCTGTACTCTGGGCTTTAGGGCTGGGAAGGGCACGCCGATGCCCTCACCTCTCACCTGCCTAGTAAGTAGGCCAAGGTTTACCTGGACGTTTCCTAATTCGTGCTCTGTAATTATGCCCTCCAAAGCTAGCCTGTTAATTGCTTTTGCTATTTCTGGACTCTGCCCCTCCTGATCTGTCCTCCTGCTGGAGACAGAAATAACCTGGCACTTGGTGGATAATTATCGCGTAGCACTTTCAGCGTCAGCAGACGCTGAGCCGCAGATGCAGATCCCTGACTCAGCATGTGGGTTTTGGCCGGGGTCATGGGGAGGTGCCCAGGCCCCAGCTGGGCAGTACATCCTCGCTCCAGAGCCTCCATCCCCTGGCAGCATGCTTCTCCTTTCTCTTGTGCTGAGTTTGCCATTTTGAAGCCCTCTCTCTCTCTCTCTCTCAGTTCCCTTGATCTCACTTGTATTTCATCCTCTTTTAGTGTTCCCCATCAATGGAAAAGGTGCATGATAAAAGAGGGGAGGGAGTCCCAGGAAAGCTGTTAGTTTCTGGGTCTAGCTCCCCAGTTCCATAACTGGTTCCCAGTTATGTTTTTTTAATTTTTCTACTAGTTTCCACTATCTTTATAGAGGAAAAAGAAGTCCAAATAATATGGTTATTTTTTGCAAACACTCCTTTCATTTTAGGAATGAACGAATGATTGAAGTGGTGGTAAGACAATAAGTACCAGGCATCAGAGAAAGATGTCTTCTGTGTGGTCCTGGCAGGCTTCCTAGAAGAGGCGGAGCATGAGCTGCCACCTGGGTAGACAAGAGCAGCGCTCCTGCAGCATGGAATGACTGGGTTGGGAAGGTTGGGTGCTCCAGGTCTGCAGGAGCTCAGAGCGGAGAGAGGGGGCAGCAGTTTCAATGAGAGATGAAGATAGATGTATGCCCAAGGAACCTAGAGAAAGAACTACTGCTTCAGCTCAGGCTGGCTGGGCTGCAGTGCATCCGTGGTAGGGAACATGGTGAGTTTAGTCAGGCTGAGAGGGAGAGATGCTCAAGGGAGCTCAGGGAGGCTATAGCTGCATCCCAAGTTCTCTGGTCCTCACTGGGACCAGAGAAGAGTCGGAACTATTCAAGGTCACACCTGACCATTGGCAAAAGTATTTTTATAAACTTGGGTTTGTGACTTCAAAACCAGGGACCATCTTTACCTGCCTGTGCTGTTGGTCATCCTGATGCTGCAAACCTGGGGAGGATGGAGCAGAACTCCCATGGCCTCTGACTTCTGCTGACACAGGGGCAGGGCAGGAGCACAGCAGCTCCGGGACACTGGACGCTGAAAAGCAAGAGTTTGCAAAGGACATTTTGGATGCGAATGAAACTGGCTCTATTGTGGTACATGATGGTTGAGGAAGCTCAGTCCCCCCAAAAACCCTATACTCTGCAGTGCAATGCTAAGCTCAGATGCAAAAAACGAAAGTAAAACCCATGTACAGGCCTGTCCAGGGGCTGTTCCATGGCTGCAGGAAATTTAACAGGACCCAAGTTTTATTCTGGTCCTTTTCCCAACTCTGCTGTTATGCACCATGAAGCAAAGTCCGAGGCCAGGAAGCAGACTATGTGAGGTTACCTTCCGGACTTGTCCTTGTCAATAAATGCAATCCTTTTAATTCTCATTCCCATCCCAGCTCCTCAGCCCAAATCTGAGACCCCACTGGAAGGATGCTAGCCAGCCAGGCCCATCACTGATTGGAACAGATGAGAAAAGCCCAGGGCCTCTTCACCTGTGGCAGGGCCACTTTCCCCTTTGGAGTTGGTAGAAGCTGCTTTCCAGACTGACTTAAATCAGGACAGAGACTGTGGGACTAGAGCTTGGAAAGGATGGGATGTTTTTCTTCCTAGGAAGACAGTAATTGTGAATTTGTCACCAGCAGTGACATGGTGGTAAGCAATTAATTCTGGGGACTCCCTGCCTGTCACCGTGCACAGCTCCTGCTCTGAACACTCCCCCATATTTGCCTAGAGGGCTTCTATACCCCCTTTCAGGAGACAAGCTAATTTGTTTTAGACCCAGTTCCCTGGGGACAAAGGAGGCTCTTATAGCCGAGGGTCTGATTTTGGTGACATTGCCTTGCTAGGTAAGAAGACATGTAGAGAGTATGTCAGCAATGGCTGACACATGTGCAGAGCCTATTATACCTGAGCAGGATTCAAAGATATAGTTATAACAACAACCCAATGGGATAGGTATCATTATTGTTGCCGCTTTAGAGGTGGGGAAACTGAGGCACGGAGGGGTTAATCGAATGACTTGTGGACACACAGCCCAAAGTGGCAGAGCAGGATTCAACTCCAGCCAGTCTTACCCTGGAATGTGTGGTCCTCGACATGGCATTCCACTGGGTACCCCGAGAGCAGATGGGCGTGTACTGGAGCTGGGCAGACTGGTCCAGTGCCGGTCTCATCTCATGATGTGTGCATCCTTGGGCCAGCGACTCCTTGTTTTTCTTGAGCTTCAGTTTTCTCATCTGTCAAACAGGGATAGTGGTACCCACTTCCAAGGGTTGTCATGAAGGCGACATGACAGAACTCATGCTCCTCCCTGTGCGCCCCTCCCCCATCCCACTCTGATCCCCCAGGATCCTGCCTGCTTCTCACTCTATGCCGCACGGTAAAGTGTCATCAGCTTTCCACTTGGTAACTGCTGATACTGAATTGTCATCAAGATCCATGCTGATTTCTAAGACCAAAGTGTGACCAAATACAATGGTTTGTCCCTGGTGAGTGCCAAGCTAAAAAGCACAACCAGGGATAAGAGAGTGGAGAAAGTTTTATTACTTGCAGCAAGTAAGGAAGGCTCCGGGGATAGCTGCCAAAGCAGTGTCTCCCAGAACAAAGGAAGCAATGGGGGGTTTTCGTGCATATTTTTATTGAAAAGACACATCATCACGTGTAGAGGTGGACACATTCCTTAGCACGCTCAGAGTTTCAAGATCATGCTTCTTCATACATTGCATGTGCAAAAATGTAGATAGGAACACCCCTGAGACTAAAATGAGCAAAGTTTACTCTAGGTCACACAAAAGAGTGACTCAGAGATTTTGGCTGGTATATACTGGTTTCTTGTTTTGTTCTCAGGAGGATCTTGTCTAAAACAAACAAACAAACAAGCAAACACACTTGAAGGGCTGTAAGGAGTCACTTAAAGGAACAGCAGCCTCTTCCCTTGAAAGCACGGGTGCCTGCCCCTCAAAATTCTTGCCTAGCAGCTAACAAAATGACCAAACCCAGAACTGAGCACCTTGGTGATTTGGAACCCAGACTTAGCTTTACCTTCCTAGCAGCTCTGCTAGCAGAGCCGACATCGCCTGGGCCTGGGGTATGCACCTTGCATGATGCCTGAGTTCTGAGCATTCAGAAGCGCGGTGGCCCTTCCATGAGGAGTATCCCAGGGTAGGGCAGGGGTGTGGGAAGGCCATGTGCTCTGTAGTCTGCAGCTGTCTGTCCAGAGTCGGAGTGGATAGTCCAGGGCAAGGCTGGGAAATGCTGCATGTGTTGGGTTTAAGGATGATTTACTTCCCTCATTATATTTCAAAGCCCATGCTATACTAAGTTATGAGCTTTTGCACAGATAACCCAGGGCTGGATAGCAGGGGTCACGAGCCAGGAAAGAGACAGTATGAGAGAATGTGACTGAAGCCCTGCCTAGAGTGGAGCCCCTCGGATCCTGGATGGGGGTCATATTTTCTACATGACTGGGTTAGCTTTAGCAGATCACTTCAGCTCACTGGCCTCAGTTTCTCTGCTTGCACACAAATGTCAAGTCCTAATGCTAAGATTTAGGCTTTCTTCTAGCTCTTATTTTTTCATGATTTTTTGATCTGTAATCTCAGCTGAGGTTTCATGGTGAAGTAAACATTCTTGGGCATGAAGGAGAGGAAGCCATGCGCCCCCAAAAGAGTCAGGGTGCCTTCTGAGGTCTGCGTTCTTCCTCAGGACAGGCTGGGAAGATGGTCTGGCCTTCCCAGGCCTTCCTCTGACAGCCATGGCCCGGAACAGAGCAGACCTTTGCTGCTCCAAAGCTGACTCCTGTTTCCCATGCTACCTCTCAGGACTCCTTCAGGAGGCTGATATGAGAGGAAGCAAGCTGAGGGACAGCCCTAGGGACACTTCATTGCCAAATTGTTTGATGCCTGCCTGTCTCTCTGGCATTGCATTTTCCCTTTGTAACAGAGGCAGCCAGGGAGGACTGTGGCTTCCCTTTACAAGGCTGGGCATGATGGCCCTTGTAAATGGTGGCTTTCTGCTCCAACTTGTCACCTGATGCACCTGGGAACTGTCTACTTGTAAATGTATTCAGGGTAAGGTTAAGAAACAATGCTTTGCACCCATCCTTCAGAGATACCCCCTAGAGCCAAACTCTCCCCGAGTGCTCCCTGGGCAGGGGCCGGGCAGCCCCCTTTGCAGAAGGGAGGGCAGTAATGGTGCAGCAGGTTTGCTTGGGTCTGGGTTGCTGTCATGAGTGTGTGAGGAGAGGGTGGTGTGACACCTTAGGCTCAAAGACTTTGCTTTGAGGGACATTTGGGAAAGATTTCCACATGTGATGAGTCACATGGACCTGGGCTCAAATTCAGCCACTGTCACTCACCTGTGGACCTTGGATCCACATTGCATAGGTCCTCTGTCCACGGCATCCTCATCTGCCAGAGGAGGCCTGCTGTGGAATTAAGTGGCTAAAGAGTGAGGAAGCAGCTCTGTGACCTGGTGCTGTGTGGAGCTGCAGCAGGAGGCACATAGCATTTGCTGAGCGTGGTGGAGGTGAGCCAGGTCAGCCCACCAGGAGGAAGCTCCCTGGGGGCAAAAGCAGAATGAGTTTGCAGCTGAACGTGCCCAGGACTACTGCAGGGAGGTCTGTTTGCAGGAAAGGAGGTGAGGAGTGTGGGTCCTGGAGAACTTATTATAAGGCCAGGGATGCTTTAAGTGCTCCCCAAACGTGGCCTCTTCTTGGACCCTTCACTGCACACTTCATGCCTGCTCATTGGTCGTATTTCCAGACAGTTAGCACTGCCACTCACCTTTGCAGGTGAGGCTCAGGTTGGCACAAAGTGGTGGGACCTCAATTGAAAATCAGGTCTGCAGGTCTGCATGGATCCTGAAGGCTTTGGGAAAGGTCTGTTTACTTCTCTCTCCTTGTCCTCCCAGCCTGAACCAGTCACCTTTGCCCCATTTGACTGGGCACTGTTGGAGAGCAGTAGGAGAGCCAGACTACCTGAGAGCAGAGAGAGTGGGGGGGAGGCCAGGCTGTCTTCTCCTCTCCCCCGCCTCTCCACTGCACGCTAGGATACACGGATACTGATGGATGAAGCTGGGAAAAAGCAGGTTGGTTCGGGGGTTCGATGGACAAAGTCTCTCATGCATCCTGAAATTGTCAGACCAAGGAAACAATCGTTGTCAAAAATTTGGGGACTTTCCCTGGAGCAGTGCTGACAAGTGGTTTTCTTGTTTATTATTAGGGGGAGAGAAACAACCTGCCTGTCATTGTCCATTCCAGGATGCTCTGCCACTGACATGAAGAGTAACGCTGGGACACCAGAGGTCAGCCCATGGGAGGGAGGGTCCTTGCGGGCTCAGCCCACAGCCTGACCAAGCCCCACCCCTCAGGAACATGTCACCCTCTACCTGGCTCCCAAAGTCCTCCAAGTGTGGACCACTTTCCCTTCTGAACCTTGTTCCCCACTCTTTTCCAGACCACCTTTCTTCTGCACTGATGGCTTTTACTTGCCCCCAACCCAGGGGAGGCCAGCTGTGTAATGGGCTCAAATATGAGCTACCCCACTTGCTAGCAGTGTGGCCATTCGAGAGTTGTACACCTCATTAAGCTTCAGTTTCTTGACTGTAAAATGGATCCTAACACCTATTTCATCGGACTACATGAGGAATGAATGAGATTATGTGTAAAGGACTTCACTCATGGCCCCCCACCATAACACTTGGTGCTTAAAAATGTTCTGCCTTAGGCATGCACTACCAAACCCTATGGTACCTGTGGCACCGTGTTCTGGGAATGCAGCCTGAGGAGACAACATCTTTATTTATTTTGTTGAGCAATGACTTGAACATGTATAAAAGAACATATGAGTAGCCGGGTGTGGTGGTGCACACTTGTAATCCCAGTACTTTGGGAGGTGGAGACCGGAGGATCCGGGTTCGCAGCCAGCCTCAGCTCGCTCTCTCTCTGTCTCTCTCTGTCTCTGTTTCTCTTTGTCTCTCTCTCTCTCTCTCTCTCTCCTTAGTGAGGCCCTCCGCAACTTCGTGAGACCCGGTTTCAAAATAAAGTACAAAAAATAGGGCCGGGGGCGTAGCGCAGAAGTAGAAGGCCCCTGCGTTCAATCCCCGGTACCGCAAAAAAAAAAAAAGAACATACGAATGTACAAACCTGAGTATAGTGTGCAAATTGAGTGCACAAATGAAGGCCTATGTAGAGGAATTATGATGGAGAAGAAAGGGTAATATAATGTGTCCAGCTTTCTGGAGGGTGTAAAGTATTTGCATCAATATTGCTCGAAGGCATGGGAATAATAGAAATATTTCTCCTCAATTTTTTTATTGTGGTTAAGTATACATAACATAAAAAGTATGCATAATATAAAATGGACCATGCATTAAGTGTACAATACACTAAGTACATTCACATTTTTGTCTAACCATCACCAATATCCATTTCCAGAACTCTCTCATCTTGTAAAACTGAAACTCTGTAACCATTAAACAATAATTTCTCATTCTCCTCTTTCCACCCATGATAAACTACTGTTCTACTTTCTGTCTCTTCATAGAGACTCGTGTCTGATTACTCCAGATACCTCATATGAATGAATCATACATATTTGTCTTCTTGTGTCTGGCTTCTTTCACTTAGCATAAGGCCTTCAAGGTTCACCCGTGTTGTAGTGTGTCAGAATTGCATTACTTTCTAAGACAAAGGACATTACACTGTACACATATACCACACTTTCCTTATTCATCCACCATCCATCCATGGGCGTGGGGGTTGCTTCTACATTTTGGTTATTGTGACCAATGCTGCTGTGAACATGGGTGGACAGACAAATGTTTGAGTTCTTGCTTTTAATTCTTTTTGAGAAAGAGAGAGACAAATAGAGAAAGAGACAAATAGAGAAGCAGAGAACTCGGAAGAAAGTCCTAGAACCAGCCACCCTGAGCCAGATATACAAACGGACACTAAATTAACTAAATTCTTCCTAAGACTAGGCTATAATGTGGCCATTAATTGCAGAAACGACGCTATTGGTGACCAATCAACATCCTGAGCACAGTGGACTAGTTAGAGGATACCCGGAGCATCTTTGACACGAGGGAGGGCCACCCATCATGGCAGAGTGGCCAGGGGCTGCTGAGGGACTGGAGATGACAGTTCCCCCACACTGGATTGTATGAGGTAGCTGGGAGAGGGAGGCTGATTCTCCCCAGATCTGAACCCCTGATTTCTTCTGAGGTCTGGTACAGGCATACGCTTATTTTTTAAAAGCAGAGACACAAGTCTCAAGAGGTGGTGGTTGGTGGCAGGTGGCCCCCGTGCACCTTGTTCATTGTGATTTCACACTGCACATTGCACTGTGGATTAAGGATGAGAGATAACACACAGAACATGTCATGTAAGCCGTGACACACAGAACATGTCATGTAAGCCGTGACACACAGAACATGTCATGTAAGCTGTGACACACAGAAGATGTCATGTAAGCTGTGACACACAGGAAATGTCATGTAAGCTGTGGACTCAATCTTGTGCTGATATATCAGAAAGTCACTTGTTACCTGTAGATATCTGTGCTTCCAGAATTTATGGCCCCTCTATAACTCAAGTTTCTGTTTCTTGAAGCACATGTTCCCCAATCTCAAATTCTGAACCCAAATCCCCAGTTGAACTCCATGGGTGACACAAAATGCTTTGCTGGTAGTGGCAATGAATCTGACAGTTTGCTTCTGGAGCAGCTCTGGTGCCTCCTAAGACCCTAGGCTTTGGCGACCCCAGGCTAACCTGTCTTTATCTAGAAAAATAAATTACTTAATGTTTTCCTGATATTCCATGGGCTTTGATTGCTTTAAATCTTTCAATCATAGTACAGAAGCAAGGATAGACAGGGTCCCGACGGCCCAGAGCCTGTGGCCCCAAGTGGAAGCAAGCAGAGCCCCCCACCAGCTGCTCTCAAGTGTGAGGAGGAGCCCCACACACACAGCAGTGGCTGCTGGGGCATGGGGGGTAGGTGGCTCCAGCAGCTTTTGTTCGGGAGCCATCCTGGGCTGCACAGCTCTGTGCTGAGCCCCATCCTGCCACTGGCCCTTCTGGGTTTTTTGGGTATGAGCCCCTGGCCTCCTCCCTCTGCATGTCCTTGGCAAGAACTCTCTGGAAAGAGTTGACCACAAGGCGCCTCCTCCCCAGAGCCTGGGTACTACAGGCTGTGGAGTTCAGGGAAGGCTCCTAGAGGTGCACTTGGGATGGCCCCATGGATTTAGATGCCAGGGACCATCATGTGGGAGAGGATGAGGGTATTTGGACCGAAGCCAGACTTGGAAAAGGAGGTCTCTTCTGCTGGGTTGCTCTGGGGGCCCCTGGAGCTTCCACCTCCCAGAGAAAAGAGAGAGCTGGGTCATGGGGTGACTCAGCGGGATCATGCAGGAGGAGGCTGAAAATGGGTCCTGGAGTCAGATACACTGGGTTCGAACCCCAGCCCTATCATTTGCTGATCTGAAGTTCCCAAAAAGTCCCTGGAGTTCTCGGTTCCTCCTCTGTGAAGTGAGACAATGGCATCTTCTTCCCGGGCGTCTGATGAGGACCAAGGGTGATAAAGAAGCAGAGCGCTGACTCCAGTGTGTGGCACTTGCTAGGCACTTGGCACATGCCACCTGCCTGTCCTCCCTCCTCCCCTCCCTGTGGCATCTCTCTGGCACATCCGTCCAGGTGAATGTGAGATGTCACATCACAGATATGTACCTGTGTCTGTCCTTCCTTTCTGTCCTGGTGAAACCCTCCAACCAGCAGTCCTACTGACTCCACTTGCTGGGGAAAAACATCTCCATAGCAACCACTTCCCTGGCTCTGTCCTTTCTTCTTCCCCCAGGCCAGGACCTCAGACCCCTCAATCTCAATACACAGCCTGCTGCCGCTTCCAGGGACAGGCCAGCGCCTCTGCCCAGGACACCTGCCCAGGAGCTGTAGGACCGTGTGACTCTGGGTGGATCAGTCAAAGAAACTCAGATGACTTGGACTCCTCCCCAGCTTGCTGCTGGAATCAATGTACGAGTCAAGAGAGGGACGAATCCAACGGCTGCCTGCCTTTGGCAGCTGGGCAGAGGCAAAGTGATGCCGTCTGTGGGTGCTGTGCAGGCCCGATTCTTTGCTCGATACCCTGTATCTCTTCTAAGGAAACTGCCACAGGCGAAAGGGGAGCAACCATCAACAAGAGATGCGGGTCTCTATTTTGAGCCAAATTTAAGCCATTTTTAAATAATGCAACTGGCTTTGGAAGCACTGGAGTCTCCAGGGGGAATTAATAATGGATGAACCTTTCCTCCTGCATCCCTCCTCCCTTCCCGGGGACTGCGGAGGAGCCAGCTCTGCCCACGGCCTGTCCTGGCATCACACCCTTGGTGAATGAGCATATGGTTGGAAGAAGGAAGGGAGATGGAGAAGAGAAGGAGAGAGGGAAGGAATGAGGCAGGTGGGCCTCTCTCTTCTCCTTTGGAACAGGCAACAGGCATGGTTGATGCCACATGCTGACAGGAGGCTCCTGTGGAGCTAGTGTGCGGGCAGATGGAGGGGGCAGTGCTGTGCCTGGGGTGCAGGGAGGATTCAGAGGGTCAGCCCCAGGAAGTCTAAAGGATGACTCCAGGCTAGTAAATGGGACCCCTCTTCTACCTCTCAACTCTTTCCAACCCTACCCCAAAGAGTTGGGTGTAGGAGGAAGCCCATGTTGTCCTGGTGACTCTCTTTATTGTGGGGTCAAGAACAGCCAGAGTTGGGCATGGTGGCACACACCTGTAATCTCAGTACTTGGGAGGCTGAGACAGGAGGATCACAGGTTCGAGGCCAGTATCAGCAACTTAGCAAGACCCTATTTCAAAATAAAAATAGGGCTAAAGTGTAGCTTGGAGATTGAATGCCCCTGGGTTCAATCCCCAGTACAATAAATAAATAAATAGCTAGCCAGGAGGCACCTGTTAGTTTCTTTGTACCCAGGGAGGAGACGACCTTCCTCTGGGCATGGTGGGGCTGCCTCTGGGGCTAACTGGGTTAACTGAGGAGCAGGAGGTGAGTCACTGACCCTAGAAAGTAGCTTCCTTCGGGAACTCTAGTGCTTCCCCAGCCACCTAGGTAGAGGGTGGGTTTGGGTCACAATGAGGATGGTTGCAAAGAGGACATTGTTGAATTCAAGCATTGTTTGATTTCTCTGGCTGCCTATGATTTGGGGTGAGAACAATTCTTCCTGTGGAGATGTGTTGGTTTGGAGTTGGACGTAACTGTTCCCACGTGGGGCTGGGAGCCCCAAGCTAAGCAGTGAACATAAAACTAATCCAAGGTGCCAGAGAGAAGCAAGCAAGACATTTGGGATATGTAGAATTTCCATTGAGAAAAAGTTCTTGCTGATTAGGAGCTCTCCATAACAATGTCACACATAATCCACGTGTTCTCTTGTGAACTACGTTCGACAGCAGGAGAAACAGGAGTCGTGGAACTCTAGACACTGAGGGTAATGCCCAAATGTGGGCGAATTAATGACAATTCTTAAAGAGTTAGAAGGCATACAAACCAAAGGAGGAACACGACGGTATGATACAAGAACAGGAAGGTTTGAAAGAAGAAGTTTCTAAAATTAACACAGATAATGGTAAAATTAGAATCTTAATGGGCAAGTTCAACAGTGGATTAAATGCAGTGAAGAAAGTTCTCTCACCCAGAGAGCAGCACAAGGAGATGGGAGACCACACATGCAAGGGAGATGTTGGAAGACACGGAGGAAGATGTAGAAAGTCACAGTCAGTGAATGAGAGCCAGGAAAGAGAATTGTGGGACGAGGTCCTCAATGAGTTGATTGCTCACCAAAATTAGCAGTGTCGGTGGGAGACAGGACTACTCAGATGGAGGAAATCAAAGTGTGGCAATCAGAGAAATGTTATAGTTGTGGCTGAGCCCATTTATTCTTATAGCAAATATTTTCTGAGTATATCCCTGGCACTAAGCACTTTGTGTATACAGTAGTCACCCTTTATCTGCAGTTTCACTTTCTGTAGTTTCAGGTACCCATGGTCTACTGTGTTCCAAAAAATATAGAATGGAAAATTCTAGGAATAAATAATTCATGAGTTTTAAATAACTTTCATTAAAATGTATTATGGAAAAATTCTTCTATTTTATTATTAGTTATTGCTATTTATCTCTTATTGTACCTAATTCACAAATTAAACTTTATCGTAGGAAAAATAGCATATATAGGTTTCATCACCATCTATGGCTTCAGGAATCCACTGGGGTTCTTGGCACCATGGATAAGAAGGGTAACTGCCCTGATCCTACGTGAGCTGTGCATGGGTATTGGGTCAGTGACTTGCCAATCGTCCCGTGGTGGTGAGTGGCATGATGAGCTTGGGGCCAGGTCTGTCTGCTCCATGTGGCCTTGCTCACAGGGCCAGGCTGCAGGGGTAGGGGCTTTCTGTGCTCTCCAGCACCTGCTCCCAGGACACAACCCTCCCTTCTCCTGTGGCTTCTCCCTAGAAACTAGCAGATGTCCTGCTCTGAGCCAGGGACGGGCCTGAGTCCCAGCAGGTCCAGACCTTTGGGGTCCCATTCCTCATGCTCTGTGATGCCCTGCCTGCTCTTCTTGTCTGTTAGGCTTTCTTTGAAGGCTTCAAGGCCCTGACCCAAGACCCCACAACGCATGGGCAAACCTCCCTGGACACACCTGTTTGCATTTCTAGCATGGAGCAGAGCAAGCCTTGTGCATACAGGGCTCCCAGACAAAATACAGGACTCCCAGTTAAAAATGCATTTCAAATAACATACTTTTTCCCCCCTTAGTGTAAATATATACCAAACCCTGCATGGACACTGGGTTAGGATAGAATCTGGCCAGCGCCTGCTCAGCTCTCAGTGCTGGGGGCTGTAGGCAGAGGCCCCACTGACCCAGGGCAGGAGGTGCAGGCTGCTGAGGAGTCTGCTAGAGCACAGTCTTACTGAGTGCTTCTGCACCAGCTGCCCAATCTCTGGGTCTGACTCCTGCCTCAGTGCTCCTCTGACTGCCTTCAAAGCTGTTCATGTTGTCACCTAGAAAGCTCAGGAAACAGAAAGCCACAGGGTTGCTGGCTTGGGTTCTAGACCTGGAGATCCACAACCTCCTGCCAGTACTTCTCTCTCAGGATGGTGCTTCTCTCACCTATAGAAGCAGAAATTTTATTTTTTACAAAAGCTTCTTTCCAGCCTCTGTAGTCCATGCTTCCTCACAGGGAGGCAGGCAAAGCCCAGGGGAAAGGCTTGTGCTGCAAAATTTCTCTTTGAAAAGAGAAGAAGTGCGATCCATCAATCCTGGTGAAGGCTCAGTGAAGAGTGGTCATGGTTCCCAGATGGGCCAGCGGCCCATTTTTCAAGAAGAAGAAGAGGGGCCTTTGCCAGAGTGAGATAAGGGAGTGCTTCCCTAACTGGCCTTGGTCGTTCGTTAACCTGTGTGTCCAGGACAAGAGAGCATCCGTCATGAGAGCCACAGCCCCCTGGGCAGGTGACGCTCTTCGCAGCTCTCAGTGGCCCACACATCCCTGGGTACAGGCAGGTCGGGGTGGGGATGGGAGGAGAAGTGGCCGAGCCCAGGGTGATGGATGGAATGGGAAGAGGCCCAAGGGATGGGCCCAGCTCCTGCTCAGAGATGGCAGCGGAGCCCTGGGGCTGGGAGCAGGCAGAACACGGGCAGGGCTTTGTACTTAATTGTTCACAGGCGCACTCATGGGGATCCATGTACCAGATGCTGTCCTGGCCTCTATCACATAGATCAGTTCACTTAATCCTCACAAAGGCTCTATAAGGGATATACTATTATTATTGGAGTGACAATATTATTTATTGTCCAGAGACCCTTTGAAGTGAAGGAAGTGTGACTAATAATTATGTTGGGATACCAGATGTCCACCATGATGGTCCCAGGGATACTGAGTCCTGAGTTCACCCATGGGAAAATGGACACAGAGGTGTTCATTAATTTGGCCTGAGATTCAGTTCCAAGTTCAGTGGCAAATCTAGGACTTTCAATGCTAAGAGTTTTGTGTCCTCATGTCCTTGAACATCTGGTTTCACGGCCCTGACCAGGAGGCTAGAGAAACCTTATCCTTATTCTCCACTCTACTGGGAAAGTATCTGTGGTGGGCAGGAACATTCAGAAGGGCAGCTCGGGCCCAAGGGGGCAAGGGACCTAAGGTCAGTGCCTACATGCCTAGCCCCTCCTTTCCCCACAGGCTAGTCTTGCTCACTTTCTAGATCGAACCTAACCCAGGTGGGCAGCCTGCAGCCCCGCTATGCTGTGGATTTGGAGGCCAGACTTGCCAGCCGTCCAGGAAGCTCTTAACAAATCCCAGCTCCACATAGTTCAGTCTCTGCATTCAGATGTTCAGCTCCGCTGAACGTTCATTTGCACGTTCTTTGAAGGTCAATTTGTTTGTCTCAAGTCTCTTTTTCCAGTGTGCAGCATCTTTTTTTCTCCTGGATTGTAGCTTCCTGAGCAGAAAGGATAGGTTTCCCCTTGCTGGGGCTCCCCTCTTTCCATGTACCACACATATGTGTATATATATTTAGGTATATGTGTGTGCACGTGTATGTCTGCATACATGTGCATGCGTGTGTGTGTGTGTGTGTGTGTGTGTGTGTGTGTTCTAACCTTTTTTATTGTAGACAAATTAGAAGGGAGGGATATGGTGGCATTTTATTGTACTTATTCCTTCATTCAAAATCTATTGAAAACCTACTATGTTCTGGGCACTCTTATAGGGTCTAAAGATACAGTTAAAACAAAAGATTTTCAAAGGCCCACAATCCAAATCTGACATTTTATTGGAGGCCACAGGCAATAATAATCCAGTACAGTCATACATAGTGACATTTTGGTCCACGATGGACTGCATATGTGATGGTGGTCCCATAAAATTATAATGGAGCTGACAAATTCCTACCACCTGGTGATATTGTAGCCCTCTTAATGTTGGGAGATGGGAGCACAGTGCATTACTCACCGGTTTGTGGTGACGCTAGTATAAATGAGTCCATTACACTTCCAGTTATATAAACAGCAGCCCATACAAGTATGTACAGCACATAATACTTGATAATAAATGAACATGTTACTGGAGTATGTATTTTCTATACTTGTATCATTATTTTAGAGTGGATAAGTTAGCTGTCAAACAGCCTCAGGCAGGTCCTTCAGGAGGATTCAAGAAGGCTTGCTGCCATGGGAGAGGATGGCTTCGTATGTGTTGTTGCCTCTGAGAACCTTCTGGTGGGACAAGATGTGGGAGGTGGGGACAGTGATACTGATGATCTGATCCTGTGGAGGTCTAGGCTAAGCTAATGTATGTGTTTGGGTCTTAGTTTTTAACAAAAAAGTTTAAAATGTAAAATTCCTTTTTTAAAAATAAAAAACTTATAGAATAAGGCTAGAAACAAAGAATATTTTTGTAAAGCTGCACTATGTGTTTGTGTTTTAGGTCAAAAAGTTAAATAATTAAAAGTTTGTAAAGTAAAATGTTACAGTAAGCACAGTGGTGCATGCCTGTAATCCCAGTGCCTGGGGAGGCTGAGACAGGAGGATAGCAGATTCGAGGCCAGTGTGCAGTAATTTGTTTCAAAATAAAAAACAAAAAGGGCTGGGGGCAGAGTGTAGCGCAGAAGTAGAACACTTCTGAGATCAATCCTCAGATACACACACACACACACACACACACACACGTTTTAGTAAGCTGAGGTTAACTTATTACTGAAGAAAGAAAAACATTTAAAAATAGATGTAAGGCCGGGTGTGGTGGCGAACGCTTGTAATCCTAGTACTTGGGAGGCAGAGCCCAGAGGATCCGGGTTCGCCGCCAGCCTCAGCTACTTAGTGAGGCTCTCTGCAACTTCATGAGACCTGGTTTCAAAAAAATAAAAATATAAAAAATAGGGCTGGGGGTATAGCTCGGAGGTAAAATGCCCCTGGGTTCAATCCCTAGTACCACACACACAAAAAAAAAAATAGCTGTAACACAGCCTGAGTGTGCAGTGTTTATGGTTGTGTACAGTTCTGTCCTGGGCCTTCACATTCACTCTCCGCTCACTCGCTGACTCACCCAGGTGACTTCCAGGCCTGCAGGCTCCATTCACAGTAAGTGCCTTACATAGGTGTGCCATTTAAAAAAAACCTTCACCACTGTATTTTTACTGTACCTTTTTATGTTTAGATATGTGTGCATGCACAAGGACCGTTGTGGTATGATTTCCTAGTGTTCAGTACAGTAACATGCTGTACAGGTTTATAATGTAGCAGCAGCAAGCTACACCACATGGCCTAGGGGTAGTAGATTGTGACACCCAGGTTTGTGTTAGGTACACCCTATGGTGTTTGCACAATGACAAAATTGACACATTTCTCAGAACATATGTCCTTTGTTAAGTGACACACAACTGTAACATAACAGTATTTTTAAACTATCAGGTAGTTGCAGGTATTATGAAGACAACCAAGGCAGGGTTAAGGGACACAGTGACAGGGCCTGGGTGGAGGGGCTGTGTCACACAGGAAGGCCTCTGTGGGACTGCCATTTGGGCAGAAACCTTACCGTGGTAAGGAAGTGACTATGTTGTTGTCTGGGGGACAGCACTCCTGGAGAGGGCAGAAGATGCTGAGGCACTGAGTCAAGAGTCAACGGGGAGCCGGGAGCGGTGGTGCACGCCTATAATCCCAGTATTGAGAGACGGAGACAAGAGGATCGCAGGTTTGAGACCTTGTTTTGAAATAAGAAATAAAATAGGGCTGTGGGTGTAGCTCAGAGGTAGAGCGTTTCTGGGTTCATTCCCCACACCATACACATACACACACACACACACACACACACACACACACACACACTCACCTTCCATGAGGGTCAAGTGGGGAGAGGCGAGGCGGAGGAAGCCTTGAGCTGCTGGCGGGTTTTGAACATGCTGTTGAGGAGTCCTGCTTTACATCCATAGCCTGATGGGGTGAATGTGTGGAGGAGAGATGGCAACAGGGGTCCAGGAGGGAGGCGATGGTGCCCTGGCCTGCAGCAGCAATGTGGAAGAGGTGAAAGTGACTGGGGACATCTTTGTGAGGAGTCGAGGATGTCCTCATGGATCAGATATGATGTGAGTGGAAGACAGGTCCCAAGGAGACACCTGGGGCAAATTGGTGAAAGGCGGTGCTGGGCCTGGGGCAGCAGGTTTGGGGCAGAAATCAAGAAAGCTGTTTTGAACAAAATGCACGTGGGAGGTGTGGTCAGCAGGTGCCATGGCACACGGGGTGGTTGTATAGTGAATGCTGGTGAAGCGACATGAGATACAATAGAGAGTGTGGGCCCCGGGGCCAGGCCCAGGGCTCTCTGCCCAGGTGCACGGGCAGCATGGGGCTCCCCAAGTGACAAGAAGATTAAGTGGCTGGGCAGTGGAGCTGCTGTGTGAGCAGTGGTTAACAGTACCAAATGGTCTGGCTCACAAGCTCCCTAAGAGTCACAGGAGCCTTCTGGGAGCTGGGGAGGAGCTCCTGCCTGGAGCCCTGCGGTGATGGTAGGAGCCATCATAAAGGACATGGCCCTCTCAGCTCTCAAGAAACTGGTTCCCCTGATCTGCCCCTCTGCACCTGGCCAATGAGCCCACCGGAGTCTCTCATGCCAACTGTCCTTTTTCTGCCAGCCCCCTCTTATCAACAGCGACGACTCTCCTTACCCACCTCTGTTTGCCATCTCCACCACTGAGTCATTTACCTTAGCAACATGTTACTTGGGAGTGACAGGAAGGGGCTATGTGCCGGGGGACTGGGGACTAGGATGAACTCTCCCCTTCTGTTCTTACTCCCTGAAAAAGCCTTGGGTAGAACAGCTGGGCATCACACTGCTCTGTGAGCTCAGGCTGGTCTCCTCTTATGCTGGCCCTACACCTGTTTTTCCAACCCTGCCCATTTGATAGACACCTCTCTAAGGAGGACCGCCCTATTGGGATACCTCTCCCAAAACACCCAGGGAAGCACGCACTGGGACTAGCCTCCACAGGAGGTCTGAGGATGGACTGAACCAGCACAGAGCCAGGTACACAGTAAGTGCCCATTAAATATGAGCGTGTATTGCTCTTTGTTATTATGAACACATTACATACCAAGTTTTCAATTTTGCAAACATAATAAATATTCAAGTACTCCTTTCCTTCTTTCCTTCTTTCCTTCCTTCCTTCCTTCCTTCCTTCCTTCTGCTGGGGACTAAACCCAGGGATATTCTACCTCTGAGCTACACCCCCAGCCCAATTTTATCTTTTTATTTTGAAACAGGGTCTCACTAAGTTGAGGGCCTCACAAAGTTGCTAAGACTGGCCATGAACCTGCGATCCTCCTGTCTTAGCCTCCCAAGTACTGGGATTACAAGTGTGCGCCAACATGCCCGGCTTTAAGTACTATTTCAAAGTTACCATAAGTGGGATATTTGTCACTCAATTTAAGTTTTATAGGCGTTCCATATCTGGGACAATGGGACAAAATGAACTAGGCACTTAGCCTAGTATTGTGGTATTTTACAAAAAGTTGGCTGATTTTTTTTCTTTTATGATACTAGGGATTGAGCCCAGGGTGGTTATACCTTTGAGCTATACCCCAGCCCTTTTTATATTTTAAATTTTGAAACAGGGTCTTGCTAAGTTACCATGTACTGGCCTTGAACCTATCATCCTCCTGTCTCAGTCTCCCAGGTACTGGGATTACAGATGTGTACCACTGTGCCTGGCTAAATCTTTTGATTTAATCTTCATAAACTTTGAAGGATACATATACTGTATTGTTCCATTTTAATCAACAAGAAGGCTAAGACTCAGAGGGGGTGGGTGAATGCTGTAGGTCACACAGTTATTACAAGGATGTTTGCGACCAGAGTGTCTGCTGTTCTTTGTAGCCATTGTGACCGATAGGGTTGAGCAGCGTAGAGCTCAGCCTACCAACAGCTCTGCCGATACAGAGCCTGGTGTCACGTCTCCCTTTCTGTTGGCCTCTCTTCCTGGGAAGAGCATACTGCAGGGGACCACATTTCACAGTGAATTATGGAATTATGCCTCGCAGCAAACAGCACTCAGCCGTACAGTTGGATGCAATGAAATGGAGTTTGTGTTGGAATCTATTATGGTCCCAACATAAATTAATTATAACCCTTCTGCTGGAGGGAGCCTTCATGTATAATTAACGTTTGCTGAAGGAGGAGGGAAACAGGAGGAGTAAAGTGACTGCCATCTGTAAAAAGGCCCAAGGCAGGGGGAGACTAAAACGATCCTCTCTGTTGGGCTCAGAGAGACCCTTACCGCCAGCCTCCATGTTGGTTCTGGTCACGGTTTCACTGACTGTGCCCCTTCTCGGACAGTCTTATATATTGCCTAATCTTCAAAATAGCCCTGTGGTATCATTAGCCCGTTTTACAGGTGAAGACACTGAGGTTAACGGACACAGCAGGTAAGGCCTATTCAATTCCAAAGCGGGAGCCTGAAGGCTTCACCCCCCCAACTTCTCAGCCTTGGAGGCTGTAGGCTGCACTCCCACTCTTTGTGTTGCATAGCTAGCCAGCTCTCCATGTCCTTGCTCCTTGCTTTGTAAAAAGAGCTAATAACAGGATCTGCAAGGCCTGTGAATCTGAGCAGGTCACGCACTTTGCACTCCCTTCCTTCCTTCCTTCCTTCCTTCCTTCCTTCCTTCCTTCCTTCCGTGCCTAGGGGTGAGTTTCAGCAGTGTGCAGGTGATGGGCTGTGGGTTCAGGGAATGGCGAGTCAGAACTGGCACCCACCTCTGCTGGGAGGGCCCTGGGGTTGGCACCATCTGGGCCTGGAGAGCCGCCCAGGCTGGTTGCCTGGGAATACGAGGTAACAGCCGTGGGAACCAATGCGTATCCAGTCTTTCCCTGGGCCAGGCGCTGCATTAAGTGCTCTATGAGTAGGAATTCCGATTCTCACGAGTTAAAGGCCAGGTGACAAGGGGACCCCTGTTTTGTAGGTTGGGAATGTGAGTCAGAGATGTTACGTGGTGCTGCTGTTTGGATGTGGAGTCTAAGGCCTCTGTGTTGGGATCTGGGTCTCCAAGGTGGGTGTGTTGAGGTGGTGGGAACTTCATGGCCCAGTGGAGGGTGCTTGGGTCATGGGGGCATGACCCTTGGAAGGGTCTGGTGGGACTGGCCAGTTCTTCTGAGAGTGGGTTGTTATAAGGGAGCCTGGCACCTCCCACCTCTCCCACCTTGCCTCTGCTATTGTGATGCCATCTGCCCCGAGCCCCTCCCCTGCTCTGAGCAGATGCTGGTGTCCAGCTCTTCAACCTCCACAACCTGGAACCAAATCAACCTCTTCGTAAGTAACCTACCCAGCCTCGGCTGTTTTCTTACAGTGGCACATACACACACACACACACACACACACACACACACACACATACACACAAACATGAGTAGCTTGCTGAGCCAAACTGTAGATATGTGGTGTAGCTGGGACCCAAATGCAGGCAGCCTCAGCCTGCAGGTTTACCAAGCATAGGTTAAACTCTAATTCCATGACCCTCAGATGCCCATCTTGGCTCTTGGCCAGACATCATGGTGCCTTCACATTGGGATCATGTAGTTGGAAGTGGTCAGTTCCTCCAGGGAGCTGCTCCTCACCCAGCCTCCTCCTTTCTAGAAGAAACAGGCCCTTGTCTTAATTTTCCTCTTACCAGACTGAAAATTCTCTCTGGACGTTCCATGCACATGAGCGCAGTGGAGGAATGTGGGCTAAGGACCCAGGTCGCCTTGCTCCACATTGCCATCCTTCTATTCTGTTGCTAGAGCATGTCCTCATCTGTGACTGAAAACACTTTCACCAACACAAGTTTGCCAGGCCTGTGGTATGGGAGCCACACCACCGATGGCAGCTGCTGGTCAGGGCTCTGCAGAAGGCAGAATCCAATGAACTGGGGGAGAGGGTTGAACATGACCTGGGTGCATGAACGAAGTGTGCTTACAGGCTGACGAGGAGGAACCAGTATAGGTATGTGGGTGCGTGTTGGCACACACATCTGTGTAGGTGTGTGTGCGTGTGTGTGTGTGTGTGTGTGTGTGTGTGTGTGTGTGTGTGTGCAAGAGGCAGTGCTGAGAGAAGCCAAGCTAAGTGAGCCCGGGCCAGGAGGGTAAGGAGTACACAAAGGGCTCTGTAGGTTCAGAGCCCCAAGGAACAGGGTGGGAGAGGAGCTACAGAGGGCCCAGGTTCTAAGAACCTCTTTCTGCCTCCCTTGCTCTGCACTGTGAACTGAAGCCAGCAGCCTGCACACCTCTTTTGGTCTCAGCTGGAGGAAAGTTGCTTTCATTACATGAGGTTCAGCCTCTGGGAAGTTGGTCCTCCTTCCCTTCTTTCTCTTATCTCTCCTTCCTCACACAGGGGGGCTCTGGGTCCCATGCCCACCCCATGGCCAAGCCTGTAGGTACAGAAACAGCCAGCCAGGGGGTCTGCAGATATAGGGACTTTGTGCCTGGAAGCTAAGCATATCTGAATAACATCTGCTTGCCCTCCGCTCTGGAAAACTGCAGCTTTATCAAGTTCTCTGGAGGCCAAACTGTGAGCTCAGAAATCTGAAATCTGACCTACTTCCATCAAAGCATCTTCCTATCTGTTCCTGCCCTCCCAGCATCCACGTCCTGTTTCACCTGCCCATGGGCAGATGCCTGCATCCTTGCTGACCTCCAACTACCTTTTCTTTCCAGCTGCCAAGCCCTTCACCCCCTCCCTCTCCCTAAAAATGACCTTTTTAGAGATGCAGGAACTCAGGCCCATGGGATTGTTTGATGACCCCAAACGCACTGCACAAATCTCCACGACTGCCCTGATTCTGTCAATCAATCTGTATTAAGTAGAGACACAAAGGACAAGACATGGGGTCTGACCTTGAGTAGAACAAAGTCTCATGAAAAACAACCAGTAAAGGTGGAAGGGAGAGCCGAAAGCAAGGCCAGACCAGCTTCTCTTCATCACCCAACCTCCAGCCTTTGCACGCGCTGGGCCTCTGCATGAGCCAGCTCTCGGCTTCTCTGTCCCCTCTTCTTCCCCTGCCTGCCGGTGTCTCTGGCACATGTTGGGTCTCAGGTGGGCTTTCCTACCTCCACCGTATCTGAGTTAGGCTCTCCATTACTGTCCCCTGCGCTCTCTGTGCTCAGCCTCACTGCTCTTGTGACAGCCACGATTGAGTTCATGCTGTGCTTGCTTGTTTAGCCTGTCTTCCCCCAGGACTGTAAGTTTCCTGAGGCCCCAGGGCCTCCGTGGGGTCAGGCACGTGGTGGGCATCGTAAGTGCTCACTGAATGAATGGCTATGTGAGCGAGACTGTACAGAACACTGGTCTGTCTCTCCCTGTGGGGAATGGAAGGGAAGCCTTCTCTGAAAGTTCCGTGCTGAAAAAGTCCTGCTGAATACTGACCTCCTTACATAGAGAAAAGAAAGAAAAAAGTGGCTTTATAATTGAGAAACTTGACTGACATGACCTCAGCCAGGGGATCAAGGTCAACATCAACAGTGACAAGTCCTGCAGATCCTATGTGTCCTTGACAGGGTGGGATGAGAATGGCATTTTACCCCTCTGATCCCAAAGATCCACAGCCTCGGATGAATCACAATAGAAACATCAGACAAACACCACTAGAAGGTCGTTCTACAAATACCTGAATGATACTCTTCAAAATTGCCAAGGTCATCAAAAACAAGGGAAATCTGGGAAATGATCACAGCCAAAAGGATCCTAAGGAGACATGGTGATAAAATGTAATATAATATTCTGGATGAGATTCTGGGGCAGGAAAAGAATTTAAGAGAATATGAGTAAGTCGGGCATAGCGCTGCATATCTGTAATCCTAGTACTTGGGAGGCTGATTCAGGAGGATCGCAGGTTCAAGGACAGCCTCAGCAACAATGTGAGGCTCCCAGCAACCTGAGACTCTATTTCAAAGAAATAAAAAATAAAAAAAGGGCAGGGGGTGTAGTTCAGAGGTAGAATGCCCCTGGGTTCAATCCACAGAATAAATAAATAAATATAAAATAAAGAGAGAGAATATGAATAAACTATAAACTTTAATAATAACATAACAATATTGGATTATTAGTTGGGACAAATAAACCATGGTAATGTAAGATGTTAACAATAGGCAAAACTGGGTGTGGAGTGTTGGGGAACTCTGTACTATCTTCTCCATTTTTCTGCATATCTAAAACTATCATGAAACAAAAAGTTCATTAAAAGATTTTCAGTGTCTGGCTTGACATGTGTGGAGCTTGGAAGTCATCACTCCATTCTAACAAGAATGTAGCTGAGCAAATTGGAAGTCAACAACTCTCCTTAAATCCAATCAAAGAATTGAGGTCACAGGCAAACCTTTGTCCTCAGAATTGGAGAAATAGGGTGTTCCTGAGGGTGCAGCTTCAGAACTGCACAGAGTGGAAAAACCCAAAGTGTAATTGACAAATCCCTGGAGGCTCAGTGTGGACAAATTTGTGAGTTAAAACTGTTTGTAGAGAGAATTACACACTCTTAGGAGTTTTACCTCCAGAAGCCCTACCAGGTTCTTATAGTGAAGATGGGAGAAAAATCCTCTCCTGCTTTTGGCAAGGGGGTGCAAAAGTAAAAGTAGCCATTGTGAAACATGGCCAGAGCATTCTGGATAAGAATTACATTAGCTTTTCAGAAACAATATAACCAAAAGAGGGTGGAGTGAAATATTTAAAGTGTTAAAAGAGAAGAAAAATCTACCTAGAATTCTGTATGCAACAAAATTACCCTTCAAAACTGAAGAATGCTGGGGTATGGTGTTGCGCAACTGCGATCCCAGCTACTTGGGAGGCGGGAGGATCACAAGTTCAAGGCCAGCTTGGTGAGACCCTGTCTCAAAATAAAAAATAAGAAGGGCTGGGATATAGCTCAGTGATAGAGCACTTCTGGGTTCAATCCCTACAGAAACAAAACAAAAACGAGAGAGAGAGAGAGAGAGAAAGAAAGAAAGAAAGAAAAGAAGAAGGAGGAGGAGAAAGAAGAAGAAGAAGAGGAGGAGGAGGAGGAGGAAGAAGAAGAAAAAGAAGAAGAAGAAGAAGAAGAAGAAGAAGAAGAAGAAGAAGAAGAAGAAATAATTTTCCAGATAAAATAATATAAATAAGAGAGGTAGATTTACATAAAGGCAGAACTAGAGAAGGAATAAAGGTAAAACAAAATATTTTTATTTTTTACTTTAATTGATGTAACACATAACAGTTTGTTCAAAGTAATAATAGCCACAAATGTATTTGCTAATTATAGTTACAACTAAGTGAAATGGATAATATCAGTGTTGTAAGGGATAGGAGAAAGAGATGGAATTGGGAACATGGTTATAAGTCACTACCAGGTCTTTGCACTACTTGTGAGGGGGTTATAGTTCCATTTGAGAGAGGGCAGGATTAGTTGTAAATGTATATTGCAAGCTTAAAGAAGTATAAGAAAGAAGAATAAGGTGGGTGTAGTGGCACATGCTTATAATCCCAGTACTTGGGAGGCTGAGACAGGAGGATCGCAGGTTCGCAGCCAACCTCAGCAACTTGTGAGGCCCTCTGCAACTTAGTGAGACCCTGTTTCAAAATAAAGAAGAAAAAATTGGGCTGGGGGTGAAGCTCAGAGATAGAATGCCCCTGGATTCAATCCCCAGCCCAGAAAGAAAGAAAGAAAGAAAGAAAGAAAGAAAGAATAAAACCACTATAAAAAGTAAAAAGGAAGTATAGTTAATATACTAAGAGAGGAGGAAAAATGGAATTATATGAAATGTTTAACTAAAAGGGCAGAAAAGATTGGAAAACCAAAAAACAAAAAACAATCCCAAATAAAATAGAGTAACAGATATCATAGCTCTTAATTAAAACATATCAATAATCATTTTAAATATCAATGGTCTAACTATATAAATTAAAAGAGAAGGACTGTCAAAGTAGATAAAAACAAGATTCAACTATATGTTGTTTACAAGACCTGCTTTAAATATAAGAACACAGATGATAGACTAAAAATAAAGGTAGGAAGATATATACCATGCTAACACTAATCAAAAGAAAGCTGAGGTAGCTGTATTATTTTCAGACAAAGCAGACTTCAGAAAGAAAAAATTGTCAGGGATAAAGGGGGCATTGCATAATGAGGAAGGGGTCAATTCTCAAGAAGACATAGCAATCTTTAATGTGTAAGTACCTAATAACAATATCAAAATATGCAAGGCAAAACTTGATAGAACTGCAAGGACAAATAGTTGAGTCCTCTAATATGGTTGGAGACTTCAATCCCTCTGTATCCATAATTGACAAATCCAGGAGGCAGGAAATTAGTAAGAACATAGTTGAATTGAAAGGCACCATCAATTAGGTAGATCTAACTGACATCAGTAGAGTACTTCATCCAACATCAGCAGAACACACATTTTTCTCAAGATCATGTGGATCGGTTACCAAGATAAAAAACACTGTGGGCTTTAAAACATACTTTAACAAATTTAAAAGAACAGAAATCAAAGTATGACCTCAGAAAATAATTGAATTAAACTAGAAATTAATAACAGAAAGATAGGTGGAAAATCCACAAGTACTTGAAGATAAATAACATACAGCTAAGTAATATATGAGTCAAATAAAAAGTCTCAAGTGATATCAAAATGTAATAAAAATTAAAATACAACTTATAAAAATATGTAGGATGCAGTGGAATCAATTCTTAGAGTAATATTTTTTAGCATTGAATGCATACATTAGGAAAAAGAAAGGCTTAAATTAATAATAAGTTCATAGTTTGGGGGGGGATCAAACCCAGGGCCCTGCACATGCTAGACAAACACTCTATTAATGAGCTGTACCCAAGCCTAAGGCCAGTATTCTACTAATGCCTAAACTAGATAAAGATGTTGAAAGAGAGGGAAACTACAGACCCATATCTCACATGAACATATGTGCAACAATTCTCAACAAAATATTATGAAATTGAATCCAGCAGTGTATAGAAAGAATTATATGCTGTGACCAAATTGAATATGTTTCAGGCATGCAAACTGGTTTAACATTTGATGGTTAAATAATGTAATCCATCACATCAATGCTAAAGAAGAAAAATCATATGATTACACTAAGAAATGCAGAAGATGCATTGGACAAAATCAAATATTTCTTTATGATAAAAATTCTTGGCAAACAAGGAATAGAGGGGAACTTCCTTAACTTGATAAAGAACATTTATGAAAACAAACTACTAGCATCATATGTAATGGTGAGAAATGTGAAGCCTTTCCACTGACATTGGGAAAAGGCAAAGATGTCTCCTCTCTTTCACCACTGCTTTTTAATATCATATCAGAAGTCATGAGGATCATGAGGGCTTTAACCTCATCAGTGGGTTAATTCATTTGATGGATTAATAATTTGGATAGATTACTGGAAGGAGGTGGAAACTCTAGGCAGGTGGGGCATGGTTGGAGGAAGTAGGTCACTGGGGGTGTTCCTTTAGGAACGTTCTCTTGTTCTCTCTCTCTCTCTCTCTCTCTCTCTCTCTCTCTCTCTTTCCCAGCTGAGCATCTTTCCTCTGCCATACCCTTCCACCATGATATTCTGCCTTGACTCAGGCCCCGAGCAATAAAGCTGCCCAACCATGGACTGCAATCTCTGAAACTATGAGTCAAATCACCTTTTTCTCCTCTAAGTTGTTCTTGTCAGGTATTTTGTTCACAGTGACATAAAACTGACTAACACACACGGTAATGATCAACTGGAATTTTAAATTAAAAATGTAATGCTATTTACATTAGCACCAAAAATGAATAATTATGTATAAATCTAACAAAATATATGCAAGATCTATATGAGGAAAACTATAAAAATCTCATGAAAGAAGATTTACATAAACAGATATTTCATGTATATGGATACAAATTCTCAATATTATCAAGATGTCAGCTTTCCTCTTCTTGATGTATAGATTTAATTAAATTTCAATCCCAGCAAGTTATCTTATAGATACCAACAAACTTATTCTAAAGTTTATTTAGAAAAGCAAAAGACCCAAAATAATTAACAGAAAAAAACAAAGTTGGAGGACTAACACTACATGACTTCAAGATTTAATATAAAGCTACAGTTAAACCAGATATGTCATACTGCCAATAGAGCATATGAACAGGTCAGCAGAACAGAATAGAGAGCCCATATATAGATCCACACAAAAATATTCAACTGATCTTTGACAAAATAGCAAAGGCGATATAATGGAAAAAGACAGCAAATGGGGCCAGAACAACTGGACATCCACATACAAAAAAATTAAAGACCTCACACTGTTCACTAAAGTGAACTAAGAATGGATCATTCTAGAACTCAAAATGGATCGTTTGCATGTAAAACGCAAAGCTACAAAACTCCTAGAATATAACATAGGAGACAATATAAGTGATCATTGGTTTGGCGATGGCTTTTTACCTACAACGCTAAAAGCACAACCCATGAAAGAACAAACAGACACATTGAATTAAAAAACAAAACAAAACAAAAACAAAAAACTTCTGTTCTGTGAAAGACACTGTTAATAGAATGAAAACACGAGTCACAGACTTGGTTAAAAATCTTTGCAATATACTACTGGTATCCAAAATATATAAAGAACACTTAAAAACCAATGATAAGAAAATAAACAACCCCAATATAAAATGGACAAGAGATCAAAACAGACACCTTACCAAACAGATTATACATACAACTATGAAAAAAAAGCTCATAACCACATGTAATTTGGGGATTACAAATTAAAGCAATGGGACACTATTACGCATGTATTAGAATGATAAAATCTATGGGCTGGGGGTGAACCTCAGTGGTAGAGCACTTGCCTAGCATGCGAAGGCCATGGGTTCAACCCTCAGTACTGTGAAGAAGAAGGAGAAGAAGAGGAGGAGGAGGCATAAAAGGAGGAGGAGGAGGAAGGAGGAAGGGGGAGAGAATTCAGAATACTGACAACAGCAGACGCTGGTGAGAAGGTGGAGCAACAGAAACTCTCATTTCTCTTGGGAACACAAACTGATACAACTACTTTGGAAGACAGTTTGACAGTTTCTCACAGAATTAAACCATAAGATCCAGTAATCAGGCTCATTAGTATTCACCAAAAGGAGTTTAAAATTTATATCCACAAAACCCTGCACATAAATGTTTATAGAAGCTTTATTCATAATTGCCAAAACTTGGAGGCAACTAATTCGTTCTTTAATAGGTAAAAGAATAAACAAACTGGGGTACATACAGACGGTGGAATATTATTAAGTGATTTTTTTTAAATGAGTTATCAAATCACAAAAAGACATGAAGGGTCCTTAAATGTATACAGGGAAGGACAAAAGCCAACACGAAAGGCTGTGTAGTGTGTAATTCCAACTATATGACATTCTAGAAAAGACAAAGCCATAGAGACTGTTCATTGGTTATTATGGGCATGGGAGGAGGAGAGATGAATAAGCGGGGCACAGAGGATTGCTAAGCAGTAAAGCTCTTCTGGATGATACTGCAGTGGTGGGTGCATGTCAGTAACAGTTGTCCCAACCCATGAAATATGCAACACCAAGAGTGGCCCCTCATATAAACTATGGACTTTTAGTTAATAATAATGTTAATAATAATGTGTTAACATTGGCTCATCAATTGTAATGCACATACCAGATTAAGGCAAGATTTTAATAATAGAGAAAGCTTGTAGGGGGAGGTAGGAGGATATATGAGATCTCTGCATTTTCTGCTCAATTGTTCTATAAGGCTAAAATTGTTGATAAGTATATTAACTAAAATAAATAAAACAAAAATGTTTACTAAAAGTAGAACAGCAGAACCTTCCCATGTGCCTCTTTCTTCCCCTTGACTCCATAGCCCAGACCCTCCCCAGCTCCTTGCGTGAACTCTCCCCAGAACCAGGGGTGAATGGCAAGAGGGAGGACTCATAATGGCTGCAGGGATGGACGTGCAGGACTCATGCATTCTTTCTCTCTCTCTCTCAGACTGTGACTGAACTCAGGGGTGCTCTACCACTGAGCTGCATCCCCAGCCTTTCTTCTTTTTTATTTTGAGACAGAGTCTCACTGAGTTTCCCAAGCTGGCTTTGTGCTTGTGATCCTTCTATCTCAGCCTCCTGAGTCACTGGGATTACAGGTGTTGCCACCACACCTGGCTCAGGTATCTCTTTAATGCATAGAAACCCCAGCACTTGGATCAAAGACTGAATAGTGGTATTTCTGTATCCACACTGACTTGGGGTTGTGGGTACTTGGTGAGGTAAACATGGGGTCATCCTGGGGAGAAGAGCTCTCTGTGTACCTGAGAACCAAGAATCAGTATATCTAGTCAGAGTGGGGCTGGAGCTTCAGAACAGAGGTTTCCTTTTTGGAAAAAAATAAATTCAAAAAAAGTAAATCTTTGCCCAATGGGCCCAGGTTCATCTTGGCATTTCTCCTTTGAATGCCCCAGGGACTGGATAAAAAACCTCCACAGTCACTTTTCCTGCAGCCCAAGAAAAGATCAGACCCGACAGCTCTTTGTCCTTTCTCAACCTAGATTTTCCTCTTTCACCTAAACTCTGACTTACAACCCTCTCATCTCCCTGAACAGCCCCTTGCTCTACTCTACATTCCTCATTGTGTCTTCACTGGCTGCTTGAGCTGGAGCTGTCCACCTGGACCTGGCCTGCGACTCCTTCCCTCAGAAATAGCCCCCGCAGCTGGAAACCCCATAGCACTCGCCACACGGCGCACGTCCCCCTTCTCTGCTTCCACGTCCCAGAGACACCTTGCTTCGGTTCTCAGCTTGCTCTCCCACTATCCAGGGAAGGGAGGAGTGATGTAGCCCCTAGAAGAGCTCAGCACAAGGGAACTTGACACTTGGAGCTGACACACAAAGATTTTATTTATGTTATTATTTTATTTTATGTTATTTTTGATACTGTGCACTGAACCCAGGGGCATTCTACCTCTGGCTACATCCCCAGTCCTTTTAAAATCATTTTTTTTTTACTTTGAAACAGAGTCTTGCCAATTACTACATGCTGGTCTTGGACCTGCAGTCGTCTTGTCTCAGTATCCCAAGAACTGAGATTAAAGATGTATGCCACCAAGTCTGGCTGATGTCAGAGATTTTTTTTTTTTTTTGCGGTACCGGGGATTGAACCCAGGGGCGTTCTACCTCCAAGCTACACCCCCTGCCCTATCTTTTATACTTTATTTTGAAACCAGGTCTCACGAAGTTGCAGAGGGCCTCACTAATTAGCTGAGGCTGGCCGCGAACCTAGATCTTCCGGTCTCCGCCTCCCCAAGTACTGGGATTACAAGTATGCGCCACCATGCCCAGCGACGTCAGAGATTTTACCCAGCCTTTAGGTGACTGTGCTGGAGGGAGGTTGGGTTGATGATTGATATCGTTTATTTTCAACATCATGAGATTGAAATCCCAGAGATTGACATTTGGGAGGAATGGATATATATTTTTAAAAGTCCTTTTAGAGGCCAAGTGAAGTTGTCAACTATTTGGGATGGTTTGGTGCATACATGAGGGTGTGACCCCTAATGTGGTTCTTCCCGACCTTGTTACCAGCACCTCCCATTATGGACCACAGATAATTCAAATGAATGAGGCCTCGGAGAACATCTCACTTCACCTTTTACTTTCATAGATGAGAAAGCTACAGTCCAGAGAGCTGAATGGCCTCCCTCTCCTCAAGGTGGCGCAGGACAAGAGGAGACACCAAGTTGGAATCTAGGTTTCTGACTCGTTCCTCCCAGTGCCTCACTATTTCCCAAGCACCGGTGTCTGGGGAGGGTGGAACAGAGTGTAGCTTATGAAGGCCAGGATCCAATGTAGTTAACAGTCCCCGAGTCCAGGGAGTATGATATGATGAAGAAAGATATGCGGATGGCTTCTGTTGACATAGAACTAACCAAGTGGGAATAGAGGGCAGAAAGTGTGGCTTTAGGACACGAACTATGGTCAAAAAACTTTGGGATTTACTGCCCAGAAAATTAGTTGATCTTGTTGAGTTCATGAGCAAGGTTAAATGCTGCCAATTACATGAAGCTGGGATTGGTTAGCTCTCTTATAATTTGTAGATGATGCTCTAAAAACTCAAGGCGTAAACACCAATACAACTAATTCATTGTTTCAATCAAATGTTGACACTAAATATTATGGGTAGGGAAGTCAATATATTGTCTACTATGTTTTGGCTTTCTCTATGAATTATCTGAGAATTCTCTGGGGTTTCAGATGTTTGAAAGGGGGTCAGATCTGTTTCCACATGCAGGCTGGAAGAACCATGGTTGATCTACATGGTATTTCTGAACTCTGGTTCCGTGTTGTTCTTAGCCTGCACATTACTGGTAGGGTCCCTGCCAGGAGCCAGTATGGTATGGATGATTGTACGTGATATGATTTTTTTTTCAAGAGAAGACCCCAACATCCTGGCTGAACTCAGGTAGGGGCTATACACATGGCTCTGGTCTGCAGCTTCACCTATGAGATCCCAGGGTACCAACTGGCTCCAGGAGGACAGGTATCTATTGCCTCGTGGACCCAGAGTCACAGCCCCCTTCTTCTTAGAGAGCAATACTAGGGGCTGGGAACTTATTCTCTTGAGCTCTCAAAAACATACAACAGGAACAACGATAATGCTCAGATATGAAGCCTAAAGATGGACACAGTTGGTCTGGGGTGAGCATAGGTACTAGTATGGAAAGATTTCCCTGTAATTTTAATGAGCATTTAAGGTTGAAAATAATTGTTCTTAAAGTAGGAAAAATGGGGCACACTTCCAAATTTATTACATGTCCTCACATTTTCTCATGTATTTGTCAGGAGGCCTTATGGATGGGACACATTTCTAGCCCACTTCCTTTGCTAAGTGCTGGGTGGTTGGTCCAGATAGCCAACCAAAGGAGACATCAGACTTTGGTGAAGTTGATAAAAATCACTAATTACATTGGAGCTATCTCATCAGCTGCCTGGCTGGTTAAGGATATCATCTTGTTTGCAAAGTGCTTATCTGCCTTCCTTATTAGAATCCATACTAATTATGACATCATGATTAATTATTATTATTATTGTCATCATTGACCCAATGAAGATATAGTTTTTCTGCCAAATGTGCTTGGGAATGAGTAGCTATCAGTTCTATCAGAGGTTGATGGAAGAGCTCCCAAATCTGTCTCTTGCTCCTGCTCCTGCTCCTGCTCCAGCAAGCAGGCATATAGTGAGTTCAGTGGATCTGTTATAGAGAGAAATCAAGTGAGAAGAGGGAAGAAAAAACTGGTAGGGGTGATGGGTGTTTTCATCTCTTTTGTGTTGCTATAACAAAGTAACTGAAGCTGGGTAACTTATAAAGAAGTCTATTTGGCTCACAATTCTAGTGTTTGGAAGTTCCTCACCATCATCTTGGTGAGGCTCCCCTTGGCTGCACTATAACATGGTGGAAAAATGGAAAGAGAAACAGCTGGGGGTAGAAGAGACCAGCAACCCATTCTCCTAAGAAATTATTCACTCCTGCAAGACCCAACCTATGCCATGAGAACACCATTAACCCATCGATGAGGTAGTGCCCTCATGATCTAACTACCTTCCACTATGCCACACCTCTTAAAGGTTCTACCCCCTCAACTCTGCCATACTGGTAACCAAGCTTCTAGCACATGAGTCTTTGGGGGTGGGGAGGACAAACCATATTCAAACCATACCAATGGGTAGCTGAAGGAAGGAAAGAAAAAGGGAATGGGAAATGGAAAAAATATTAAGAGAAACAAAAGAAGAAAAAGGTACAAGAAAACTAGAAGACATAATATCTAATGTTGTTTTAGCCTTGGAGCCAGCCAACTATGGACTGAATCTCTGAAACCGTAAGCCCAAATACATGTTTCATTTTCTAGGTTGTTCTCATCAGGTATTTTGATCATGGTGTCAAAAAATATAAAAAATTAACGAACAAAGAAAACTAATACACCTTCAGAGTTGAGCATGATGAAAGGGTCTACACCGACAAGCAGTGGCAATGGGTTCTTGGAAGGACTTAAACACAGGTGGGACAAGCACTTGCCAGGAGGGTGGAGTTAGAGGTCAGATTGCAGACAGTGGGCAGCCCAGATGACTGCTTCCAGTGCTGAGCCCTGAGCCTTGGAGGAGTGTCATGGCATGATTCTCCAGGCTTCAGAGAGGCCTCTAAGCTGGGACAGCAGACAAGTCTTTTGGCCTCCAGTGACAATACATTCAATACTTCACCCAGAAGCTTTCAGGAAGGTAAAAAGGAAAAATAGTTCTGAGAGAATCGCATGAAGAAAAACACAGAAGTAGAGCAAAGCTGCCAAAGAGGAACGATAAGGAACATGCTTGGCACGCAGGCAGGACCATCACACCATCTGTGTCAGCAGGAGAGATGTTAGTGCACCTCCCTGGTGTTGAGATATCTTGAATTTCTTAAAATTAAATTTTTTATGCTTCATTGAATGGGAAATGCCATCTTTGGAGATTCATTCCTTTGGACCACTTTTTTTTCCAAACTATTGGAATACCCTAGTTAAAGTGTAACTACCTCTGGAAGAAATAATACACAAGATGTAATATGAAGGGATTATATTACTAGTTTCTTTACCTGAAAGAGGGTAAGAGGTCTGCAAATGAAATCCAGACTAGAGGTTTGTGTGTGGGGTGGGGGAGCAGGGAGACCACAGGTGTAGTGACAGGCAGGGGAAGGGCTCCACTGAGGTATGCTGCCAATTTCTGAGCATCGCTCCTTGTGAGCCCAGGAAGGACTATTTCTGTTATTCTGATCCTGATAACAGTGCATCCTCCAGTTCACCTGGGGTCTGTAGCTTTGACAAGTCTCAAGGGGCAGTCGTCAGAGGCTCTCAGAGGAACCCAAGTCAGAGGGAAAGGCTGAAGGCACTCAAGATGGTCCGGGTGACCCTCTTAAGTATATGAGTGACTGTTCGAGAAAGAAGGTGGCAAAGAGATTCCACTTAAAACCATGGGTCAAGGATTTCAGTCAGACATAATGGAGAACTTCCCTTCTCCTGAGGGAAGTGAATACTGCCGTGGAGACTGGGAGGAACCTCCTCTTGGCATGTTAGTGCAGGGAGAGGGCTCAGCCCAGTCAGACAGCAGGTGCAGCCCTGCCGTGGAGCGTGGCGTAGACGACCTCCCAGCCCCGGGCCTGGCATCCATCACCCTTACTGGCCTGTCACATGTCACATTCTGGCTTCTGCAGTAAATTGCCCTGGAATGGAGATCACATTTCCGTGGGAGTCAGAGTAGGGATCAAGGGTAGATGGGGGAAGGTGACTCAGCTGAGGGCTTCAGCTTTGCGGTCAAAGAGGGCCAGCTTCAAACCTCATCAACACACGTGGCTCAGTGACTGTGAGCTGGTTATAAACCCCTGCCAGTGTCACCCCATCTGTCACATGGCAGTGAGGAGAGCCCCTTCCTCGTGGGGCAGGGGATAGCCCCAGGCTAGGAGAGGAGGAGCCGATGCCTAGAGACTCCAGGCACTGGGCTAAGCAGCACTGCTGCCCTGAGGAGCGGACCCCCCCACTCTACCCACAATGCACTTCTCTCTGCACTGGCTCCTCCACTCCCCCAGCCTGGTGTTGCCCTGACATTCTCCACCAGGCCCCCCAAGAGACGGGACAGGCCCAGGTTTCTTGCTCCCCCACCCCTCTCTTCCGCCTTGCTGCCATTGTCGCTGCCACATTGCAAGTGGCTTTGGTCTGAATCCCACCTCTGGACCCGAGCACACCCTGCTCCAGCCCGAGCCTCCTCCCTCAGCTAGGGGACCCGCAAGGAGGGACATGGTGTCACCTTGACCCGGGGAAGAAAGAGGTCCAGGCAGCCCTCTTCATCCTCCCTCCATTGCCCCAAACCACCCGCCCCACCAGGAAGCCCTGCATCTTCCTTCCTGTTTCCCAAAGAAGAGGGGGATAGAGAGGCGAACAATAGCCACAACCACCACCCTCCGCTTTCTCTGCCATTCAGGGGCATATAACAATAAAAATAAATAAAGGAAAGACTAACCTTCCGGCCAATCGCAGCTTAGCTACCCTGCAATTAAACAAATCCACAAACCCGCAACACATATTTACATCTCATTAGTAGAAGCCAAATGCAACAACGGCATTAAAATTAAGAAATTAGACACAATTATCCTGTCGGCAGCAGTTGGGGGAAGTTGTCAAGGGCTGGTTTATTCATTAGTTTGCACAGAAGTTCAGCAGCTCCCTAATTGTGTGCTGCTATTTTTTACCCCCTCCTCCTCTTGCTCAAAAAAAAAAGAAAGAAAGAAATCGGAGGTTTCATTTCTCCGCAGTGCAGCAGCCTGCAAGTGCTGGCAAGGCTGAGCCCAGGGGAGGCCTGGGAAGGACTGTCTCCTCTCTGTACCCCGCAGCCTCAGTCCTCAGAACCCAGCCAGGCCCTGGCTGAGCTGCTGTGACTGGCGGTTAGGAAGGCCTGGGAGACTGTGGACTAGTGTCCGCAGGTCCCCTCTGGATGCCCAGGGAGGGCTCTTAATCTCTGAGTGCACTCCCATCCACTGGCCGCCTTCACTGCCCGCCTGCTAGGCTGGTGTGCCCTGGGGCTGGGTGCATCTTGATAACATCCCACATTCCCTTGAGCAGCCAGCTGTCCCCAGCTGCAGCTCTCAGGCCATCTTTCTGTGACTCAGAGAGGGCATTTCAGGAATGTTCACTGGGTGGCTGAATGAGAGCCTTCTAGCAAAGCTCTTTACTGCAGGCGAGAGGGTCTACGGGGACTGAGTTATGCCCAGGGGGTGGCCTTGGCCCCGAGGTTGGGTCAGGCACTGGCCGGCTTCAGAGGAAGACTTTGGAGGGGCTCCTGTCTGGAAGCCCTGGGCCTGCTCCTCCGTGTGGATCTGCCCTCCCATCTTGGGATTTTGGGTTTCTCTTCCTGGAGTGGAGCGTCCAGCCTGAGCTTTGTCTGGCCCCCTGGCCACTGGTCTCTGAGGAACTCTGGCTCAAGCTGAGCTGTGTTCCCAGGCTGGCAAAGGCGCCCACCAGTCTCTGTATTCCCTGTTTGCTGGGGGCTGGGACCCCTCTGTCAGTGTCGGCCTGTTGGGCTCTGTGGATAGATGGAGATGGAGGCCGGGGGGTTCTCCTGTCTCAGCCTCCTAAGTACTGGGATTAAGTGCGCACCACCATGCTTGGCTCTGTGAGTAAATTTTTTGGTACTAGGAATTGAACCCAGGGGCATTCTATTTCTGAGCTCCATTCTCAGCCCTTTTTATTTTTTAATTTTGAAACGGGTCTCACTAAGTTGCTGAGGGTATCACTAAATTGCTGAAGCTGGCCTCAAGCCTCTAATCCTCCTGTCTCAGCCTCCCAAATATTGGGATTGACTGGCGTGTGCCACCATGCCTGGTTCTGTATGTAAATTCTTTTTCTTGGTGCTAGGAATTAAACCCAGGGGCATTCTACCTCCAAGCTACAACCCTAAGTCCTTTTATTTTTTTAATTTTGAAAAAGGGCCTTGATAAGTTACTGAGCATCTTATTGAGTTGCTGAGGCTGGCCATAAACCTGCAATCCTCCTGTGTTAGCTTCCCAAGTACTGGGATTACAGGCCTGTGCCACCATGCTTAGCAACATTATTTATTTAAATTTGGGTTAAATTGGCACTTGAAAACATATTTCAAATGCAACTGGAAACTATTTAAGATATTAATTGACAAAACACTAAATGTAGCATTTAACTGCAAATAGGCTCTCCCCCTCCCTAGCTTCCATATCCCTCACTAGGTGTGTGCCGCCATGTTGAAAGGCTGACAACGGAGAAGTGCTCACCTCCAGCGTTTTCTCTCTTATACTCCACCTCTCATTTCATTCATTCATTCATCTATCTAATATTTATTGAACAAACACTAATTTCCTGGTTCCACGGTCTAGGCTGACTAGGGACACATAATTCCTCTCTCTCAGGCCAGAGAATATCAACATGATGTAAAAAGTGCTGACATGGGGTTTCTAGTCTAGAAATTGCCGACAGGAAGCTCAAGGGGACAGAATTCAAACCCTTCTGGAGGTCAGGGAGGGCTTCCAGAAGAGGCCATGAGATACGGGACCTGCCCACTGTCTACCTTCCAGGGGTCCACAGTCACACAGCTGGCATCCTGGGCATCTTGTCTCTGGGTTCCAGCAGCTGCTTCTCCCTCTGACCTGGGGGTTGGGGATGGGGACTGAGGTCCACAGGGTACCTGGCGTTTGATGGAATATGAAGGCAAGGTCAGGGAAAGGAAGCTGACCCTGTTCTGTGGCTTCCAGACTACACTGCACCATGAAAGCTCTTTCTAATCCCCTGCACCACGGCCACACTGTCCCATTGTCCACGGCCCCATATCAAGGCTAAAGAGATGGAAGCTAGGGTGCTGCTTGATATATCCCCAAGACTAGTTTGCCTAATTTAAATATGACAACTCTTTAATCCTCCCAAAGCCATCTGAGGAAGGTACTATTATAATATCCATTTTTAAAAAAAGCATAAAAGGCTCAAAGACACAAATTAACTTGCTCCAGGCCACAGATCTGAAAGGTGATAGCTCCGGGCTTCACAGCCAGGCAGCCTTGTCCAGAGCGCGCACTCTCTGTGCCTAGCTCCCTGCTTCAGATGCTGTGTGCAGAGCAGAAATTAGAGTCCACGTGCTCATGGCCACTCTCCACTCTCCACCCCTGGGGTTTGCCATGGGGGAGACTCAGGCTGGAGCTTGAAGAGGGCTCTGCTCCCTCTTTGGCAAGCCCACTGCCTGGCATCTCCTCACCAGCGGCCTGGTGACCTGCTGGGGCAGCAGGCATCCCTGGTGGTCTGACCCCTGCTGCTCACTGGGGGTCAAGGTGTTGCTCCTGGGCCCTGAGGGAGGTGGAGGTGAGATGGGGAGGGTGGGTGCAGCGTGGAGCAGGGAAGGAGGGCTGGCTCTGGTGGGTGCAGTGGGAGGGGACAGGACTTCCCACTGCACCCGAATGGCTGAGGGTGAGAGTCCAGGAGCCTCTGGGGAGGTGCAGGACTGGGACCTTCTCTTTAGCATGTGGCAGAGGGGGACAGGAGTACTGGTAAGCAAGGGTGGTTTCTGACCCTGACACATGGTCCCAACAACCTGCCTCAGTTTCTCCCCTCCCTCCCACCCAGCTAACAAGGTGTTCTCTCCTTAGCGTATGTCTGTACATCTGTTCCATTTCAGTAGTGGTTTTTAAGCTAGATTGTTATGTGATATGAACCTCTCAAGGGCAGGGATCTTATTGATTCCTCTCTTAGGACTTTATGGCTTCGGGGAACTTATGACTCTGTGTCTCCATCCTCATAATGAGGATTCAAAACATTTAAATATTTGCAATGCCTTATCTTAGGTGGTGTGTAAAGAAGGACACAGGAGACTCCTCATATGCTACATAAGCCTACTCACTAGCCGCAGTCAACACATTGGGACTGATGCTGGCTTCACAAAGAATTTTTGAACTTCTTTGTGCAAGCACCATCTGTCCCCACCTTCAGTAAGCTCACAGGTGGTGGATGGAGACAGCCTGGCGCTTGGGGGCGGCTCCCTAGGTGAGAAGCCCCGGAACCAGAGTGGCACAGACCTTTAGATTTCAGTGATGCCTGGATCAGTTTGGATCAGTTATGTAAGTGAAGGCTCATTTTCTTCATCAGTAAAATGGGGATGGCAATAGGACTGTTGTGGGGATTAAATTAGATGAGCTATTTAAGGTACTTACCATGATAATTCATATATAGTAAACGCTTAGAAACTCACAGTAAAAAAATAAAAATGAAAGAGAAGAAAAAAGAAAAGAAGAAAAGGGGGAAAAAAAGAGTGATCTGTGCAAAGTTGACAGAGCTTCAAGGCCCTGGGGGCAAGGCCCTGGGAAGGCTCCTCAGGTGTTGGGGGCATCCATCCCATGCCCTGCAGGGGAGGGGGCAGAATGCAGTAATCAGCGAGTATGAAGGAGCCTTAGAGGAGCCAGACAGCACAGCTTCTTTACATGTTGGGGAGAATTCTTCATGGCTGTGCACAGGGAAAAGAAGTGGGGAGTGAGAGTGTTAATGTCAGTGGGGACCCCTTGGTGATGCACCCCTGTGTCTTGTGGGATGGTTGATCTTTATCTTACCGGTCATGTGGGACCTGCAGGGGTCTGGAAATAGAGCCAGTGCAATGAGATTCGAGAGTCCGGGGGCCAGCGCAGCTAATGCTTGTGTGAGGAGGATGGTGTGGCAGTGTGACAGGCTGACAGTGGGGGTGGTGACAGGGAAGGACATGGGGAAGCAGAGGGGCAGATGTGAGCTCTTAGACTTGGGCTACATAACCAACTGGCAGGTTGCTGGTGGAGAGCGGGGCTGCTGAGGGAGGACACCACCATTTCCAGTTTGGGTGAATGCAGGAAAAAGATGGGCAAGGAGAAGTGGGTGCGGAGTGGGTGGGCACCCACAGTGTGTTTCAGTGGAGCCTTAGTGTTCATCCCTTCACCCCTCCCCACTGCTGCAGGTGACATGGCATTGCTAGCAAGGGTTATGGGACAGGTGGTGGGAGGAGGTGAGGGCAAGGTTATTTATTGGATTCTGCCTCCCTGACAGCTGGCCTCGAGACCCCCACATTTATCCCCGAAGCTGCACTTTCCTCCCTGGAGTTTGTTGACATCAAATTGTTTTTGCCCCTAGGAACTGAACCAAGATGTACAGCTTCCTAAGGTTCAACCCCTTCCCTCCACTGAAGAAAATTCCAGATTCCTCAGACCCTGGAACTATGATCAAGTCATTTTCCCACAAGACATTATGAAGTTTCTAATATTCCCAGTCAAGAGAAAGGACAGAGACACCTCTTTTTCCTTCCCTGGCTCCCACACGGCCCCTACTCTGTGGTCTCACCTGGGACCTTCCTGCTGACCAAGGATCCCAGCTCCAGCCCCTGGCCTTGACTTGAGGTTGTCTTGCTGAATACCAGTGCTGCATAGGAGTTCTACCAGGTGTTTTAGTGATAGGATAGAGGGAAGTTAAGTACTCCCCAGTACCTAACAAGCCTGCATTTCCAACCTACTATGTTTCAGTTTATGCTCTGAAACTTGGAGCCCAGGTAAGCTGACAGATGCAAGGAAGGGGTGAATATTCCCTGTACATCCAGCATGAGATGTCAAGAATGGTAAGCTGAGAACGGGGACCAGTTGGCACTACCATCTTTGCACCCATTGGCTTTTAATAATCATTGTATGTATATTTATTATAAATAAATAAAATATATAATGTAGAAGTTAATTTTTGGTAACTATGAAAAGTACATAGGTTTATTGTTAAAATATTAAAAATATGTCTAAGTAGAAGATGAAAATATCTTTCATAGCTCATTTCTCATTACCTTTGGCATTTTGGTATATAGTAGACTGTTCATATCTGTGGGCTCTACATCTGCAGATTCAACAAATTGTGGATCTAAAATATGTTTTTGATTTTAGTTTATTTTTGGTACTAGGAATTGAACCCAGGGGCATTCCACCTCTCAGCTACACCCCCAGCCCTTTTTATTTTTTGTTTTGAAACAAGATCTCACTAAGTTGCTGAGGGTCTTGCTAAGTTGCTGAGGCTGACCTCAAACCTGGAATCCTCTCGCCTCAGCCTCCCAAGTACCAGGATTACAACTATGCACCACCACACCCAACTCTAAAACATTTTAAAAATTGTGTCTGTATTAAACATGTACAGACTTTCATCTTGTCATTTTTCCCTAAACAATACAGCATAACAACCATTTACATGATTTTTACATTATGGAGGTATTATGATTAATTTAGAGATGAGTAAAATCTGCAGGCGGGATTTTCAAAGGTTACGTGCAAATTCTAGGTATTTCATATAAGGGATTTGAGCATCTGTGGATTTTGGTATCAGTGGGTAGTAAGGAATGTCTACATAGATTTCCAGGATGTAAGCATTTATAAAATGCTTAAAATACCTTTTAAATGACCTATAAAATACAAACTAATATAAACAGAAAAATGGACAAATCTTAACTTTATATCTTCACAAGATGAACATACCTAGGTAATGAGCGCTCCACACAATAAAGAGAACATCACCGGCAGTCCATTTACCTTTAATGCTATTACTTATGTGTTATTACTTACTTTAATTTTCTATTTGTATAAACAAATTAATTTATATTCATTTTTACCTCCTTTCTTGAATTCCTTTGAATTAATTTGATTTATTTGTTTTGATTATTTGTTTTCTCTTGTTGTATAAACCTTCTTTTATTATTTTTCATAGTTACTCTAGATAGAACACCATACCTCTTTGGCTTCACACCATTGAATACAAATGATGTTTTTACCATTTCTCTGATGTTGCTACAACTTTGGAACCTTTCAGCTCCATTGACCATGCTGCCTTTTGCTTTGTTATTATTAGCCATTTAATACTACTTATATTTGAAATTCTACAAGCCATTACTATCACTATTCTACTCTACAGTTGACATTCATTTTTATTTTCTCATATAAGTTCACTTTCCCATAATTGTAATTTTTCATGAATTTCTGTTTCCATCTAGGATATTTTCCTCCAGTCTGATTAATTCCCCTTAATATTTATTGTAGTTCAGATTTGCCAGGCAGTAATTTACTTACATTTTGTTATTCAAAGTACTTTACAATTTTTATCTTTATTTTACAAGATGTGTACTAAAAAGTCTTCCAGCACTTAAAAAAATATGTTTTGTTTTTTATCGTTTTACTTGAGAAGTCATCTCTCTTTACCGTTTCTTTGATGGTAGAGTTTTTAAAATTAGAAGACAGTTTAAAAGTAGTTTTACTATAATATGTTTACCAATAGATTTTTGGAATGTTTATCCTGATTCTGGATAACTGGGTTTCTTAAATCTCTGTGATGTTTTGGTTGGTTTTCAATGATCATCTCTTCGATTATTGCTTATGTCACATTTTGTCACTCCTATCATTCTGGTAACCCAGTTGTACTCAGGTCAGACCTATTGAGTGTCCTGCATGTCTCTTGATCTCTGGATTCTCGATTCTTTTCCTTCGACTCCTTTTACAGTTCACTAGTCTTATATTTGGCTACAATCAATGTGCCCTTAATAACTGGTTAATATTCATATATTGCATTTTTACTCACTATAGATTGCAATTATATATGATAATGTATGTTGTCAATCTTTTCCTCTACTCATAACATTTTTGATCAAAGTTTTATTTATTTATTTATTTATTTGCTGGTAACTCCATATTTTGAACCATTGGTTTTCTTTTTCTCTTAATTAGCTGTCTTTTTTGTTTTATTTTGTTTTGCTTCTTTGCCAGCCTCGTGATTTTTCTGTTTTATTGTGCCCCATATAAAAGAGGTTTATAAAAGAGAGTTAAAGACTGTTGGTGATGTCTTATTTCTTAAATTATGGTCTTATATCACTTCAATAATGACATTAGTTGGATTTGGGCTAGACTGTAGTTTTACTGACATCTAGTTGGCAGAGGACTGGACATGTTTCTACATGGAAACATGGCAGGAATTTGGGTAAGGACTTTCTCTGAGTTATTTTCCAGTGGCAGAGGTGCTCATGGGCAGGGCGAAACTATGTTTTCTGTGGAGAGTTGCTGTGACTTTCAGAATAGAATGAAGGTAACTAGTGACATTAGAGTTCTAGTTTACATAAAAGAATGACTGTACCCTGGGCATCTGGTTAAAACACTGGAAAAGCAAGGGCTTTGGAGTAAGAACCTTTCTCTATAGTAAAGGCTACTCTATAGTAACCTTTACAAAGTCTAAAATTACTTAGCACTTTAAAAATCATGAGCCTATTTAAAGCAGTCTACCAGTAATTTAGTTGCTGGAACAAAATATCCACAGTCTTCAAAAAAGCATAATAGAATCCGGAATTTTTGCAATGTGTGATTATAATGTCCAACAAACAATAAAAATATTATTAGGGAAGCAAAGAAATGGGAAAATCCGATCTATTGCCATTGAAAATTCAATGAATGAAAACTTACTTTGAGAAGGCCCAGATGTTGGATTTAGTAAACAAAAAAATTTAAAGCAGTTTATTGCAAATATGTTAAAGGACTTAAAATTAATTTTAATGAGTAAACAGGAACTGTTATGTGTGTTATTGTCAGCAAACAAGCGGAACTTATAAACAAGAATCAAATAGAAATTCAGGACTAAAATGTTGAAGAATTTAAATAAAAATGATTATATGGGCTAAACATTAGATTTAAAATGAAAAAAAATCAATGAATAAGAAAACAGTTCAATAAAAAATTATGCAATCTGGAGAACACAGAGGAAAAATAAATGAGAATTAAAAAAGCAAGATGCTACTTACCTGTGAGATAATATAACACAATATAATTTAGTACTAGAAGGAGTAGATAATAATATGGCAGCAAAACTTATTAGAAGAAGCAATGACCAAATATTTCCTAAATTTGAAGAAAAACATCAGCATCTATGAGCTTAGCAATACCTTAGAAGGATGCATACAAAGAAAATCATGTGCAGGCAAGTAATAGTGAAACTCCTGAAAACCAAAGAAGATCAAGCCTTGAAAACAGTTTGTGCAAATAGGCTTGGGACCAGAAGTGTTTCAGATTTTATATGTATTTTTAGATTTGGGAATATGTATGTTAGGTATGCACTTATGTATGTATCTATCTATCTGAACACAAAATTCATTTATATTGTGTATGTACCTTATACACATACCCTTTAGGTGATTTTACACACTATTTTTAGTGTGTCTGGGTTTTGACTGTGATCCATTACGTGAGGTCAGGCAGGGAATGTTGGTACTAAAAACATTTTGGATTTTTCAGTATTTCCAATGTTGGATTTTTGGAGTAGGGATGTTTAACATATAATAATAATAGTAAGGCCTACCTTTAAGAGCCAGCAGGAGAAATAAAGTAGAATGTTCAAAAATACTCAGTTGACCCCAAATAAGGCATAAAAGCAACAAGAGAAGAGCTAACACCAAAGGGGCAAAAGGAAACAGGCAGAATGGTGGGTTTAGACCCGACTGCGTGATGACGGTCAGTGTAAATGGACTAATCCAGGCAGAAAACAGGGAGGACAGTCCAGATAAAAAGGCAAAACCCATTCGTATATCAGGACAGCATGTATTTTAAATATAAAGAGGCAGAAAGCAAAACGAAGGAAGAATATGAACACAGCCTGCTCTGTCTCTCCTGTTCACCTCCTCAGGTAAACCGGGATGCTCAGCACCACCCTCCAGGGGTTTACAGCCAGGGACTTCAGCCTATTGCCAAAGAGGCTCAGAATCTCCAGCCTTTGTTTGATGAGCACAAGAAGAGCCCTTCAGGAGAGTGCACCCTGACTTTTAGAAGCTTAGACGTAGCTCTGTGCGTACCCCTCCTCCTTCTTCCCTGAACCCCGCAAATGATCCCTGACAGAAGCCATCTGTCCACCATGGCACCTCAAATGTGTGGCATTTGCTCCCTCCCCATCCATCAGCTACAAGATTTGCTAGTGGATCTTCCCTCCAGCAAGGCTGGGCCAAGCACTGTCATGGTTCCAAGCCCAGAATCAGCAAATGTGCCATGAGGGAAGAAAGCAGGGCTCTTTTCTCTCTGGAATTTAAGTGCCTTTAAAAATGTGATTTTTGGCTGGGCATGGTGGTGCATGCCTGTCATCCCAGTGACTTAGGGAGGCTGAGGCAGGAGGATTGCAAATTTGAGGCCAGCCTGGGCAATTTAGCAAGACCCTTTCTCAAAATAAAAAATATGAAGGGGGGTAAAGCTTAGTGGTAGAGCGCTCCTGGGTTCAATCCCCAGTACTGCAAAAATAAAGGAATAAATAAAAATAGGGTTTCTGTCATTTATCTTATTTCCATTCTTGTAGAAAAGTGTTTTTTCTGTCATGACCTACTACTTCTTACTCAGAAGCAGAAGATTATAACATCTTTCTGCTGTGCACCCTGCAAAGTGGGGAGTTTTCCCTTTGCCTCTTGGTGGAAATGAACTGACATCTGTCTGAGGGGGCCAGTGTGGGTGCTTCTGGTGAATGGCCTCTCTGGTGTGTGCCAGTGTCCACGGGAGCTGGCTGGGGATGGGTGAGGATAGGGGCTGAGGATCTTCACCTATGAGCACAAGGTGAGGAGAACATGATAGCACAGGCCCATAGAGTTCTTCCTTCCAGAACCTTCTGGGCATGGCATAAGTGGGTAACAGAGATTCCAATTTCTGTACTTCCTGCTTTATCCACAGAGGCTGCCTGCATGTTGGATCAGCTCCTAGAAAAGACTTCCACTACTGGAAACAAGAGATTCTTTTGGCCAGTAGAAGACACACAGTCAACGTAGTCAAATGTGGGATTTTGAATTAGAGGACTTGGGTGCCATTTGCAGCTCTGCCATCTTATTTGCCATGATGTGGCTTGAGAAAAGGTATATAAACCTTAGTGTCCTCAGATTCTTTAATTGTTGGATGAAGAAGAGAGAATTCCGTATCTCTTGGGGTCTTGGTGAGGATTAAGCAAAGTAGCATTTGCAGAAGGTCTGTGAACGCTGCAGCCTTGGGCAGATGGGCTTCTGCTCATCTTTAAAATGTGGATCCTCTCATTTCTTTCTCTCTCTCTCTTTTTTTTTTTTTTTTTGCAGTGCTGGGGATTGAATCCGGGGAATTCTACCTCCGAGCTACACCCCCAGCCCTATTTTTGTTGTTTATTTTGAAACAAGGTCTCACTAAGTTGCAGAGGGCCTCACTAAGTAGCTGAGGCTGGCCCCGAACCCGGATCCTCCGGTCTCAGCCTCCCAAGTACTGGGATTACAAGCGTGTGCCACCACGCCTGGCTTCATTTCTTAGGCTAGTAAGCACAGAGGCTCTCCAGGAAAAAGATCACATCACTCTTTTTTATTCAAAATTAGTAATCCATTTCAGCATTCATTTATTTGAATGAATATACCCTTGGATCAAAACAGCCTTCAGAGGCCAGGCCTTTGAAATACAACAATCTTCAAGAAAACAGACAAGGGCTGAAGTTCCATGAAGATGGAGGGGCACTGCTTTGGGGAACGGGGACCACTGGGGTAAATCTGAAAAGCCAGGCTCATGGGAGGACTGATCTGACCACTGGCTTCTCTGAGATTGGCAAAGGTCTGGCTCTGGAGGAGGGGTGGTGAGAGAGGTCCCCAGGGTCCAGGGCCTGAACTGGAATTGCTGAAAGGAACCCTTTCTCCAGTGATTCAGCAGTCCAGCTATTTTGTCACTGAAATAACGTGTCCAATTTCTCCCGCAGTTTTTACGAAGCTGTTTTCAGCTGAGTCTCCGGCTGGATTTATTTTTAAAAAGATTATTCTGCAGATCGTGGCTGGAACGTCCTGAAAGACATCCCAGGCAGCTTTCCCTCTGGCTAGTGCTTATCCATCCTTCTCAGCAGGGCGAGGCGCGGCTGGACATGGCAGCGGAGGGCAGCAGGTGGGAGACTGAGCCGCCTCACCAGTTGGGCAGGCTTTGCCAGACGCCTCCCTGCCCAACTCCACTGGGAGTCTGACCCGAAAACTGCTGGTAGGGCTGGAGCCAAAGCACCACCATTTCCTTCTTCAGCATCAAAGTCAAGGCAGAAAGAGACACGGCATCTGTGCCAGCCTGGTGTTTCTCCCACATCATCCCGTGGTCCCTGCTAGCTGGTTATGCCTCAGTGGGCTATTCAGTCAAGGCCCCTGACTGTGGCCCTTCTGGATGGTAAACAGTCCCTGACCTGAGTCCTGTTAGCAGGGTGCCTCCATCCCATACTGCTGGGGCCTCCCTCAGACCCCTAATCCAGGCGCTGGGTTCCGGCTGTGAGTCGTGCTGTGTGGTGTCACCCTGCTGTCCTTGTTCTTAGGCTGCAATAGGAGCAGGAGGAGCAGGGAGGCTTGCAGAAGGGATGAAGCCCCTCAGCCCTTCTCTGAGACAGCGTGGGAGAACTTCTGAAAGGGGCCTGGTAGTACATATTATAGATTTGTGGCCATATAATCTTTCTTGCAACCATAGTTGTCCCTTAGTGTCTGTGGGGAATTAGTTTTAGAACCCCCAAAGATGAAGGATAGTAAAGTCTAAGGATGATCGTCATTTATGTAAAATTTCAAAATAGAAAGTAAAAAAAAATGCTGGGGGTGTAGCTTGAAAGTAGAATGCCCCTGGGTTCAATCTCTATTACCAATAAATTAATAAATAAATAAAAGCATGTAATATATGCATGCCCTCCCATATACATTCAATCATTTCTAGATTACTTATAATATCTAATCTGATGTAAGTGCTACATAAATAGTTGTTGTACCGTATTATTTGGTGAGTAATGACAAGGAAAAGAGTCCACACATGTTTGGTGCACACACAGTGTTTTCAATCTGCAGTTGGTTGAATTTGTGGATGTGGAACCCGGGGAAGCAGAGGGCTGACTGTAGTGATAATCAACTAAACACTGAATTAAAGCCCTTGTAGCAAATCAGTCATAGACAGTGTCTAAAACCTGGGGCTTGCCAGGCATGGTGGCACACACATGTAATCCCAGTACTTGGGAGGCTGAGGCAGGAGGATCGCAGGTTTGAGGGCTGCAGGCAGTAAGTTAGGGAGACCCTGTTTCAAAATAAAGACAGGCTGGGTTTATAGCTCAGAGTTAGAACCCCCTGGGATCAATCCATCCCAGTACCACACACAAAAAAGTAAAATAAAAAAAATAATAAAAACATGGGCTTGGCTGCATTCCTTGATTTTATTTGCAAACACAAGTGGTAGGCTGGATTTGAGCCAAGGCCACAGTGTGCTGGCCCCTGTCCTCACCAGACCCCCGATGTGCAGATTGTGAGCAGGATGGGGCAGTGACCATCTGCACTGCAAGGGACACATTATGGGGGTGTGCTGACAGCTGGTGCTAATCTTTGGGAGGGTGAGGACCTGCCTTTCTGAGTCCTAGCTTGTGCCTCCTCCTGTGTCTGCAACTCTATGAGGCTCTTGCAGCCGCCTCCCGAGGCTGAATGGCTCAGACATGGAGGGGCCCATGGTAGGAAAGGACCTCGATAAATCTTCTCCTGCTCCCCATCCCTGTCTGCTTTTCTTCCATGAGCCCCTCTCCCTGCTCACACCTATAGATTGGTTTCTTTAACCTTCCTTCCTTCCTTCCTTCCTTCCTTCCTTCCTTCCTTCCTTCCCCCCTTCCTTCCTTCTTCTTTTTGCGGTACTGGTAATTGAACCCAGGGGCATTCTACCTCTGAGCTACAGCCCCAGCCCTATTTTTTATTCTTAATTTTGAAACAGGGTCTCACTAAGTTGCAGAGGGACTCACTAAGTAGCTGAGGCTGAGCTGATCCTCCGGTCTCAGCCTCCAAAATACTGGGATTACAAGCATATGCCACCATACCTGGCTTCCTTCCTTCCTTCCTTCCTTCCTTCCTTCCTTCCTTCTTTCTTTCTTTCTTTCTTTCTTTCTTTCTTTCTGTATTGGGGATTTTACCCAGGGACATTTTACCTAAACCTAAATTTTATCTAAACCCCTAGCCCTATTGTTTTTACATTTTGAAACAGGGTCTCGCTAAGTTGGTGAGGCTGGCCTCGAACCTGTGATCCTCCTGTCTCAATCTCACAAGTACTGAGATTACAGGTGTGTGCCTGGCTTCTTTAAATTTTGTTTCTTGTTAATTGTTTAGAAAACACTGAATTCAATACAGCATGCACTTATTGACCATGTGACTTGTGTTGTACAGGGAGCTGTGCTTTGGGGGTACAATCATGAACCCAAACTAACAGAGTGACAGTAATAGAGGTGAGGGCGGTGGTGAAGCATTGCTGGAGACAGACGAGCCAGCCCCAGGCAGCATCCTGGGCTGGGGCCTGAGCGCTGTCCTGCGGAGCCTCGAGCCACCTGGGCCTTTGCTCCATTCAGAGCAGAGTGAGGTGTCTGTGGCGGGTCACTGGTGTGCCTACCTGTGCTGTCCCTGAGTTGACAAAGTCTGATGGCGATTTCCCACTTCCAGTTGCTTTCACACTTGCCTTCTGAGCCTTTCACTGGCCCGGCTGCCTCAGTTCCCAGTTATCTGACCTTGACCCGGCCACTCACACTCTGTGAACCTGGTTTTCCATTGGGCCTTTAGGGGGTGATTAGGTCATGAGAGTGGAGCCATCATAAATGGGATTAGAGGCCCCAGAGAGCTGTCTGTGCCTTCCCCCACGTGAGGACGTACCAAGAATGCAGCCATCTGCGAACCAGAAAGTGAACCCTCACCAGTAACCGCATCTACTGGAGCCCTGATCCTGGATTCAGCCTCCAGAACTGTGAGAAATACATTTTTGTTGTTTATAAGTCACCCTGTTTATAGCATTTTGTTATAGCAGCCCAGATAGACGGAGACAGGGCCTGACACATGTACGTGAGGCAGATATCATCTCCTTTTACAGAAGACTTAATTGAGACTCAAGAATAAAGGGACTTGTCCAAATTAATAAGCGGCTGAGATTCGACCTGAATCTGTTCCATTAATAGAGATAAATCAATTGTGTTATATCCATAGAATAACATTCTCTGCAGCTATTAAAAAAGAACTTGGTAAACACTATGCCCATGCTGATGTGGAACAATGTCCAAGAAGGAGAGGACACTACAACGTCCAGGGTAGCCCACCCACCCTCCACCAAATGCCCCCCATGTCCACGGAGGCTGTGGGGGGTCAGGCCAGGCCTCCCCCATGTGCCTGACCTAGGGGCATGTCAGGGCTGTTCCTGGCACAGTAGACAGGAGGAGCGGCCAGCACTGCTGGGAAGGAGGGGACCAGTCTTGAGGACAACAAATTAAACCTAATTCAATCTATGGAAATATTTGATTACACCAATGCAATTTATTATGCAAAGTTGCCCTTTCTAACAAATGGGAGCTGCTTCAATAAGTAGGATTGTAACAGAAGGGGTTTCAGCAGGCAAACAAAACCAGCTGGGTGCCTGCCCAAGGCTCTCCTCTCTCTGCATGATACGACATCGGAAGACTGGGGGAGAGTGCCCAGGAGGCAGCCAGAATTCAATGTCCTGTGTCCATCACACCAGATCACGTGACCCCGAGCATGCCCTTCCTTGTCTCTGTGTCAGCTCCCAGCTGTCCTAATAAGAAGGTTCTTTACATTTGAATTTTAACATTCATGAAACCCCCTCACCTCCTTAATCTTTTCGGACTCTCACAACAATAGAAAGTTTGCCAAGCCCCTCATAGTAACAAATCTTTCCATTGGACCAATATTTGTGTATTGGTAAAGCCTTTTCATATCCACACTCCTGATGGAACCTCATAACTTATCTGTGAAGTTACCGAGGCAGATGTTCTTATCCTTGTTTGACAGATGAGAAGAGGAGGCAGAAAAGGGCTACGTGTTGGTCCCAAGTCACCCATCAGAGTCCCCTGAGTTGAGACTTGAGCCAGGTCTTCAGCACTCTGCTTAGCTCAAATTCTAAGTCACTGTCCTTTAGCAAACATGGACTCCTGCCCAAGTCCTATGCTTGCAGCACCTAAGAGGGGGAGAGGTTGCCATTTCTTTCCAGAAGCACATACTACAGTTGGAAGAATAGGAGTCTCAGAATCCGGGAATCGGGAGTCTTAGTTTCAAGCCTGCCGTGCATTTGTTATGAGTCCTGGGGTATTAAAAATATCCATCACTTTTGAATACCTGCCAAGAGTTGAGTGTTAAACATGTGTCATAATTTTATTTTCAGGGGAGTACTTGCTGGGAAACCCATTTTACAGGTAGGGAAACTAAGTCTCTTAATGGGAGGGAATTTGTTCAAAGAACCAAGATAGGAAATGCGACAGTTGGGACACATCATGTCACACTGATCGTGCTAGGGGCATGGTGGTGGTCATGGTGGCTGTGGTGGTAGAGTGTGTGGCGAGACAGGATCTTTGACTTCCTGTGCTCCTGGCCACTCCATTCCTGGAGGAGACCCTGAGGGCTGGAAAACTCTGCTGCAGTTGGAGGGACAGCATCTAGGAGAGCAGGAGGGAGGACCAGGCTTTGGGGGAAAATGTGGGTGATGTTTGGATATCATCTGATTTGTTGAGTCCTTTGGACTCGCTAACACAGCCCAAGGAGGGCAATCGTTGCAGAATTTCATCGAGTTGGGCTTCATTCACTGAGCAGACAGAGACCTTCCTGAGCTGCCTGACCCCTACTGTTAAAGAGTAATGGCTTCATAAGATCATCTTGTGAAACCTTTATCTAACTGATGAAAAAAACCGAGGCTCAGAGAGGTTAATTAACTTGCCCAGAGTCCCACAGTAGAATAATACCAGAGTAACAGAACCAAGTCCAGTTCCAGGTATCCTGACACCGGCTCAAGAGATAACTCTACTGCCCAAACTTCTGGACCTCTCTCTCTGGACCCATCTCTCTGGCCCTCCCTTCTTCTGGTGGTTAAATTGCCAACAGAAGGGGTGAAACTGTAAAAGTATTAGAACAACTCCATTTAAGCGGAGATTTCTGACCCGGAGTCTCTGGAAGATTTCATGGATAATGCTCTCCAAGGTCAACGTCAGTGCAAGTGCAAGGCGTGGGGGTCTCCATTCTCTCAAAGCATCCTAAGAGCCCCTTCCAGGACCCACAAACTGCTTTTAAGCCTAAAAGGCCTGCAGAGAGTTCGGGCCCCCATTCCCTGGATCTTTGTTCCCTTTCTGGGGCAGCTTCGAGCTTGGAGCCAAGAGAGGAGAGAGCAGCTCCCCGGCACTGACACCCACACTGAGGCCCATCAATAGGGGGCGGGGGTTCCTGACAAGTCGGGGAGCCTGTTACATCCACTGACTTAATTGTTTTCTTCATCTCCATGTGCTGATGCTTATTATTTGCCTTGTTATCTGGTGGTTATTTAATCTATATTTTGTAATTACTTCCCCTCCGTCTTTTACTCGCATGGTCCCGCTTTCCCCTTGTTGTACTGAAGCGCTGACCTACATTTTCACAGGCGTAGAAGTCAATTATTTCGAGTGGTGCTTACCGCGACCACACTCGGCAGTGTCCAGGTGCCCTGGCCCTTCTGGCTTGGTGGCTCTCCCAGCCCTGAGCGTACCCACTCCTCCTTGTCTGCTGGGGGACCTGGTCAGGTTGATCTTGCTCCCTGGGGGATAGAGGTGGAAAAGATCCGGGCAGCAGCAGGGCCGGCCAGGCAGGTGGTGGTGGCGACGGCTGCAGCCGTGCTATGGGTGGGTGCAGGGAGATTCACGGGCTCAGAGTCTGAGGGACCCTGTCTGCGTGGGCTGTGCCTGGACAAATAGAGACTGTCTTCTCCAAGTGGGACCTGCGCAAGTGCTAGTACACTACAGGCAAAACGGGAGGCCTATTTAGGATTAGGGCTTCTCATGAAATCCAGGCTGTGCTGTTGCTATTCTTAGGTAGCCTCCTGGGTTTCTGCAGGGAGCACAAAGGGGGAGAGTTCTATGGCTGAGTTCCAGGCCCGGTTTTGCTATTCATAAGCTGTGCATCGTTTGGCAAATCACTGAACCTCTCTGGACTTACATCGTCATTTAAGATGGGGATGTTAGCGCTTCGGAGACTATCTTGAAGATTGATTGGATTAAAGTGCTGGTAATCCTTGGTAATCAATGCTGCTGGTCAACCATCTCAGCATCTGAGCGGAGGAACTGAAAAGATAATTTTTTATATCTTTTTACTTTAAAAAATCTACACTTTCAGTGCTTGCTATCTGTTACTCAAGAGCCAACTGACTGAGAAGATGCTGTTGGAAATGCCCTATGGATTCAAAGTGCTGACAGACACAGACAGAGCCAGTATGGAGCGCAGCCTAGATCCCCAGAGAGAGGATGAGACACCTTCGGTATGCCTGGGGGTGGCGTCAGGGACAGCCTGGTGGTGGGGGACAGTGACATCTCTGCTAGGAGAGACATCATCTCTTCTGGGGAGGTAGGCAAAGTATCCAGGGACATCATTAATTCTTTGTGCACTCATTCACTCATTCACCCACCCTAACCTGCTGCACCCCAGGTGCTGGCCACGGGAGGGCGGGAGGGGGCTGGCTCTGCTTTGCAGAGCACGCTCTCTGTTTGGAGGAATGTGTGTTCAGGTAATGCTAGGTGTTAGAACAGCCACACTCTAGAGTCTCAATGACTCAATGCCATACAAATCCATTTCTTATGTATGTAAATTCTAGAACGCGTGTTTGTGGAGCTCCTGTCTACACAGATGGCAGAAAGGGGAATTGAGCCTAGAGGATCTAACCTGTCTTCCTGTGTGGCCAGGTGCTGAGCCTTCAAGTGCATGTCTCTGTGTGTGACAGTGTGACTGTCCCTTAGGATGTTGCTACCACCTGCTGCTGGTGATCCAGGGGCAAAATCTGACCTGTGCACAGATGGAGTGGAGCTTTGCCTCAGGGGAAAGCCAGGAGCAAGGGAGAAAGGGAGGGAGGGGAAATGTGGACTCCTCATTCAGTCTGATGGTGTTCCTCTTAGTCAGGAATCTGGTCTCCATCCATCACCCACATCTCAAACCCACGCAAGCAAGGAGGCTGCCTGTTTCTCAATGCCATCTCCATCGTTGCCCTGGGTCAGTCCAGTCTCAGCCATCTAGAGCAGGGAGCTGGTTGGGTGCTGCACCTGATGAGAGGAAATGGGACAGTGAGGTTGCTGCACCCCCCTCACACACAGAGTAGCTCAAGCCTGTTTGCCAACCCCTGGGGTGTTCTTTTTATACTCCATACTATGCAGAGATAATTGTGAGGGTCTCACTAAAATCATCCATTCTGAAAGTAAAAGAGATGAATAACCCTTGACAGGGTAGGGGTGGGATTGCACCAAATTGAATCTTGTTTCCACGTTCAAGAGCTGGAGATGTCAGGCGGAGGTGAAGGGAACCAGTGAAGCAGATTCCTGGTGCTGACTCACAGGGTGCTGTATCTGGGGCCTTCATGATGATAAATTAATGATCTAGAAAACACAATCCCTTTCCTATTATCCAGATAGGCACATGCATTCTCCCCAGGCTTCAGAAGGTAAGCCTTCCAATTTTCCATTAGTATTTCATATCCCACTACTTTAAAATTGCAAACAGATCAGAAAGCAGGGCAGCACACACAGATGTGTGTGCCTGCAGGGGAGTGGGTCTGCAGAGCCCCAGTGCTGGCTCCTCCTGCAGAGCAAGCTCCTGAAGCCGACTTGGGAGGGGACACTCAGGGGGTGAGTCAGCTTTGAAGGGGGTCTTTGTGCCAGCCCAGCGTGGCAGACGCAGGCGGTGGGGACCCTGAGGGAGGGGGTCGCTCTCCCCTGCACAAATGCAGAGCAGTCTCCGGGGCAGCCATGTCCTTCATCCTCAATGCTGCTTGCTGTCTGGTCCCTGGGGTAGGACACGGACCCTGTTGTCATTTTGCTTGTTGACACTTGACGGCAGGGAGGGTCCCAGGAGCTCTGAACTTGGTGCCTGAGGATTTGAGTCCTGGCCCTGGACCCTGTCCCAGTCTAAATGTCATGGCCCATGTCCAAATGGGCATAAGCATCCCCCCTTCCTGTCTCCAAAGGATCCTGTGAGCATCAAGTGAGATTACGGACATGGTAACACCTTGTATATGTTTCCCAAAGAGTGCTCCTCAGGCCACCCGTGCATTAGGGTTGTCTGGGGCTTGTTATATATGCAGACCCCTAAGCCTCCTGCAACACACACTCTGGATCTCAATCTCTGCAGGAGAGGACCCCCCATTCAAGTCCCTTAGTGAGTCTTTCACACACAGAAAGTGAGACTTTCACATACTGGGGTGGGCAGAACAAGGGCCCGCAGTGAGGGCCACATCTTAAATCCTAATCCAGGAACCTGTGATTCTGTATCTTACACAGCAAAGGGGCTTGGCAGATGGCAATAAGGTAGTGAGTGGATGGGTGGGGAGATGACTCTGGATTATCTCAGTGGACCCATCTGATCACATTAGTCTTTCCCAGCTGTGGCTAGAGGGTTCCATGGGACAATGGAAGAAGGGTGCAAGATGTGGCATGAGAAGGTTCTGCTGATCTGCCATTGAAACAGACTGCCTCTGAAATTCAGGACAACTTCCTCATACTGAGAATTCAAGCTTCGAATTGTTTTAGCTTCCGAACTTCTTTTTCTGCATTTCCTCATGCTGAGCGTGAAGGCTGCTTCCCCAGGCCTGATGGATGCCAAGGAACCTGAGACTTGGCTAAGACCCACAGGTTCTCTGGCTATCTACATCTGCATATGTATATTTCCTTTCTTTTGTCCATTTTGCTGCCTCTTATAAAAAGCTTCCCTTGCCCTTGAGTTCTCCTGAAGATGGTGATTTGAAGCATAAAAGCATTCTCTGTCTTTGTTCAAAGCTGGATTTGAATAAAATCTATTTTCTTGCTAATCTGACTCTGAGTATTTGTGGAACACGAGGAGGGGTAGAGCCTTGCTCTGGCTGAGAGGTGACAGTTCCACCTGGTAAGACCCTGGCTGAGTCCGAAGATGGAGGAGGGCATGGAAGCAGCCTCCAGAAGCTGCAAAAAGCAAGGAACGGACTTGTCCTCGGCACCTCCAGAAAGGAACGCAGTCCACAGCCTTGGAGACCCGGGACCTGTGTTGGACTCCTGACCTAGTCAGCTGTGAAACATTCTTAATTTTAAGCCACTCCCTAGGTGGTAATTTGTTATAGTAGCAACTGGAGGCTGATACACTGGATTTCACCAAGAGTTTATTTCTGTATTTATTTATTTTAATAGACTATATTTCTTAAAGCAGGTTTAGGTTCACAGTAAATCTGAGCAGAAGGTACAGAGATCCTCCATGTGCCTTGCCCCCAGACATGCACAGCCACCCCCATTGTCAGCAGGCCCCGCCCTGGAGTGGTGTTCCTGTTATAACTGGTGAAGCTACAGCAACACAACATTATCACCCAGAGTCCATAGTTACATTAAGGGTTCACTGTTGGTGTCATACAGTCTATCTGCCATGATTGTCTCTTTCTGGATGTTGAGAACCACCCTTTCTACACGTACTAACATAAGGGTTAGGCTGGATGCACTGAAGAAGCCCCATGTCTTCACCTGTCTCTTCCCCAAACAGGAACATCGTCCAGAGCAATGACAGTCAAAGTCCTGTTGGTTCTTTCTGTTCCTCTCCTAAATGCCCCAGAGTCCTAGGTGGAATGAGCACGGTGTCAGCTGGATTTTAGCCATGCTCATTCATTCATCAACAGCGCAGCCTGAGCTCCATAGTTTCAGTGTGGTATGGTCCAAGGTAGGAGCATACGAGAGTAAAGATGTCGACCCAGAAATTAGGGTTCTCATTCCAGCAGCAAAATGGAAAATTAACAAAGTATGTTATGCAGAGTTCAATCTGATGAGAGTAAATCTCTATGTTGAGTCAAGGAAATCCACAGGTGTGTGAATGAGCTTTCTAGCTTGAGCAGGAGTTTGCCAAGTAAAAAAAGGGTGGGTGGGGGTGGGGTGAGGGCAGAGGGAACAGCGTGTGCCAAGCCACAGAGGCTGAGACTCTTTCGTGTTGGTGTGCAGCGCCAGATACCTGCCTGCTTTCTCAAAATCATCCCTACATCACCCACAGCAAAAATGTCAAATATTCACTTTTCTAGCTTCTTTTCTGACCAGGTCATGGGCTCATGACCCAACTCCAAGGGGAGCCACAGGGAGTCAGACAGAGAAAGTTTTCTCCTTAAGAGATCACTGTAGGAAAGATGATACCTTCTTCTGTGTTCCTGGTCACAGCCATGTCGACGTTTTGAACTGGGGATGACTTCAGGAAACACAAAAGGAGCTGCCTTTAATCCCCAGTGGCAGTGGAGTGGAGATGAAGGGTGTGTGTATGTGTGTGTGTGTGTGTGTGTGTGCGCGTGCGTGCGCACAGAGGGGTCTCAGGTGCCACCATTCTGCTGCTCTGTGAACCTGGGCACTGCCTGCCTCCTCCCCTGGCTGGCATCTGCGATGATGACCATCCTTATAGTTATGTCACTATCCCTGGGTTTTTGGTTACTAGCAGCATAGCGATTGGAAGACCAGCTGATGGGGCCAGCTGGTGAGGAACCCGTGCTTCGGTCCACACTGGATTTGGGCATCATCACTCAACCTTACTGGGCTTTGTGTGGCCGATGTTCTCCCTCTCTGAAGGCCTCTCCTAGGAGCCCACGATGCTGTTTCTCATGGCAGGTCTGAACGCAGTCCCTGTGCCTAGTGTGTGAGACTGACTAAGAGCTACCCGGCCTCAGACCCTCACCTCTGCCTCCTGGCACCAGGAGGAGAAGCCCACAGCACCCGCTTCTGCCAGCCCGAGCTGGCCTCTCCTGAAGGCTCAGGAGACATGAACTCATTCCTATCATCTGTTTAAGAAACGGAGAGAAATTAATTACCTAATTGAGCAAGCAAGCACACGCACACACATACACACACGCTCTTTAGAGAATTAGCTGCCCTTTTATACTTGTGTCCTTGCTTTTCTGAAATAATTAAGAACCGGAGCAACAGATGATTAGGAATTTGTTCTTGACAACCAATGACTGGAAATGTTTTTTTTAACTGTGAAGTTTACATATAAAACAATCTTAATTCCAGGTCACAGAGAAAAGGCAAATCAGGATCAGGCTTCCGAATCCGCCCACCCTTCTCTCTGCTTTGTTGCTTGTTCAGTGGAGTGTCTTTAGGAGAGGAGAGTCCGGTGACACCCTGTGAGCCGAGCAGGAGGAGGACAGAGACTGAGACGGTGCCCCTCCTCCCTGGCACGGCTGCACCTACAGCCCTCGGGGGGACTGGTGCCTGGAATCTCTCCTTCTCCATTTCCCACTTATTTCCTTTTTTAATTTTTTATTTCTTTATGGCACTGGAGAGTGACTCCAGGGGCATTCTAACTCAAAGCTACACCCCAGTCCTATTTTATTTTTTATTTTGAAACAGGGTCTTGCCAATTTGCACAGGGCATCACTAAGCTTCTGAGACTGGTCTCGAAGCTATGATCTTCCCGTCTCAGCCTCACAAGTACTGAGATTATAGGCATGTGCCACCACACCCAGCTCCACTGGTTCCTTAGTGGATCCCAATGTAAACCAGGTGAGGTCCACAAATATTAGCTCTTTGTATCTTGCTGAGTTCACCCACTAAATAAAGCAATTTTCTTATTGAAGTCTGCAGAATTCCCTTCTTACTGCCATTAGGTTTTCTTTCTCTCTTGGGTATTTTTTCTACCACCACTCCTTGTAGAACAGCATGTTTCTTTTTGCAGCCCCTGGCCTATGCCTGGCAAGAGCTATTCTGTCCAGCCTCAACAGTGTCCCAGCAATGGTGGTGCATTAACACTGGCTAGCATTCATGGGTCACCACCTGGACACAACCCCCGTGGGTGGTCAGGCCTTGGGGAGCCTATGGAACGGTTTCTCTGCCTTCCTGGAGTCCTTGACATCCCTTAGCTCTGCGACCTTGGCAAAGCCAACTTGGTGGTTCATACTTTAACTGACACCTTAGTTCTCACTGTGTTTGTGTCTCTTATGCTGGGGTGGCCCCGGCTCCTCTGAGCGATACCATCCGACTCAGGCAGATGACAGAGCCCTCAGTGTGGTGCTCTGGGAGTGCTCTGCACTTTCCCCCTCCACGAGGCCCCTGGTCTTCTGGGAACCTTCCTGCTCCCTGCCTCCCATCAGCCCTGCCTCCCCACAGGCCCTCCAGGTCTCAGGGATTATTCTCCCCTCTAGGCGGTTGATCTTCCTTCCAGGCAGACATAGCTTCTTCATCCACGGAAGCCAGGACTTAGCCAGAGGGCACAGGCCTCAGAGAGCTCACCAATGCAGCTCAGGGCCATCGTGATACCAGGGAGGGGACCAAGACCAGAGAGAGAGAACACATACATGTATGTATGCATGTGTACATGCATTTGTGTATTTGGATGTGTGCACATGTTGTAGGTATATAAGTATATATGCACATTTGTGTAGGTATGTTCATATATGTATGCACATGTGTATGTACACACATTATGTGTGCTTGTATGTATACACAGAGGCTCATAGCTTCATTGTCTTACATATCAGGGATAGAGATTTACTTTCTAAAAGTATGATATTCAGGGGTCTTACCACCCCTGGCTAGTCAAATGCTGAGAAAAGAAAGCTGTGAACATCTTTTAGATAGGCGTGTGGAAAGACCTCTCTGAAGGTGAGCATTTGAACTGAGACTTGAAGGATGAGAAGAAAGCGGCCGTGCAAATGAGGGGGGGGGGCAGAGGGAAAAGCAGAGGGAAGGCCCTGAGGCAGGGAAACGTTTGGCTCCTGAGGCCCACAGTGGAGGTTGATGTGAGTAGAGGGTGGTGGAAAGTGAGATGGGAGACCTGCAGGGCCAGATGGGTTAGCACACAACAGGCTATGGGTTTCTTCTTGGGGAATCCTCTCAATGCAACACAACCAGGGCTACCAGGTAGCAGAGAACCTGGGTGTGAGGGTGGGGGTACAGAGAAGGCAGCCTTGCTCTGCTGGTCTGCTTACAAAAGGTTTGAAGTTTGAGCTGGATTCTGAAGACCAAGAAGGAGCTTGCGAGGTGGAGGCAGACTAATCAAGTGAGCATGATCTTCTAGATAGATGAAGAGGCCCTGCAGCGTGTGGGGCAGGCTGTGGTTCTGGTGGGAAGCAGCTCACTGAGCTGGCAGTGTGGGGAAGACCGAGGGCAGGCTGAGGCAGCAGCAGTGGACTTCGACGTTACTCTAAAAGGAAGGGAGATGGCTGGCAGGTGTTTCCTGGAGCCCTGGCCAGGTCTTCATCCCCATGGGGAGCGGTTAAGGAGGGGTGTGACTGTGATGGGAGGACAGCTGTGCAGAGTGGTGATACTCAGGCTCCCCCAGCAAGCAGGGGCGCTGCACAGAAGGGAGATGCCAGGAGTTGGTCAGGGAGTGGGACTCAGGTGCTGGGAAAGCTGGGGTGCAGCCAGTGGTGCATCTGCCTCCCAGAGAATGACAAGACAGGGGCCCTGTAAGCCTGCAGGGCTGCTGCTGATCCTGTGTGCACCCATGTCTGCCCATCTGCCTGTCACTGTGTGTCTGAGCACACACCCATAGGGCTGAGGCCATGTATGTAAATGTGTATGGAGGTATCAAAGTTTGCTCACTGTGCATACGTGTGAGTGCACACACATGACTGAAGTGCAGGTTGAGCATGCAGAAACTTGCTCACACGAGGCCCACACATTTGCTGGGACTGCACACGTGGCATGTTCCAATGCGGAAGTACATACTGTGTCATTGCTTTGCAAATGCAGAAACCAAGCGAGGTGACACAACTTGCCCAGTGTTTGGTACAGAGCAGTTGGTGCTGGGGTCCATGTTCTTGATGACCCTACTGTGTTTCTGTGTGGACTTGATTATCTATGTGTACTCATTCACTTAGGAGGAGAAAGAGTTAAATCTAATTTCTAAAGCTATTTCAAATATCTTTCTCTGCTTTTGAACCCAGAGCCCTTGGATCTGCGGCAGCCTAGGTAGAGTCCATATCCCAAACACAGCTGGTTTTGATGTCTTCTCATTTCATCTCTAGACAGAGAATCCTCATTAAATAAACACACCTTCCCAGAGCAACATGGGGCCCCTTTAAGATGCCTTGCACTGAACATGGAGCACCCCGTCCCAGTGCCTCCTGACTCCCAGAAGTTGGTCACTTCATCAGGAGGAGTTACTCTCCTGTCTCAAGACTGTAGAACAACTTATCTCGACACTTCTAATAATTCTGCTTGACCTGGCCAGAGCAAAACCTGGCTGGGGAATTGAATTGTGGATCTGTTAATTGAGAACGAGAAGCTGGAAGCCTTAAAATGTACCCCTGAGGTGAGGAATCACTTCTTACCTCTCTTGACGTCTTCTAGGAGTGTTCTCTCTTCATTTCAGATTTCTTTCAACTACTAAAAGGATTTCTCATTAGCCAGCCACTGCAGAGAGCAGTAATGGCCTTCCATATGAGAAGTAGGGAAAGCCCTTCACCAGCTGGAATAGGCCAGAAAGTGGTATTTACTCAGACGCTAACATGCACTTTACAAGAGAAGTGAAAATAGATGGGCTGTTTCATTTTCTGTAGAATAAAATGATGAAACAACCCAACGTAACACTCAGGTGCATGTGCGTGTTACCTGTCCTGCTACTCCTGGGGTTAGAAGCTATAATGATAATTTAGCGTCCTTGAGGATAGGATAGAGCTGAGGTCAGGAAAGACAGATTTTTAAAGCCAGAAGTGGGAGTCAAAATTTTTGCCTTGCACATCATGGTTTTCTGCAGATGGCTTAAAATAATTTAAAAAAGTCAATACGTCTAAAAATCCATGTTTTATCTACCTTATGCTAGGGTTGGACACAGAATCATAATTTAAAATAAAGGAGAATCCAGTGTCTGGATCTGGCGGTCAAGTCCAGCCCCTGACATTGCGTCAGGGACGTAAATGGCCACACTCTAGACCTGATGGTGCAGCTGTAGAGGGTCACTCTGCTATGTTTTATGTCCCCTGTTGCCTCTGGGACATCAAGTCACACTGGAGAGACCATTGGTTGGTTAAGGTTGGTGCTCTAAGTAAGAAGACATTATACCAAGTTCTGCCTCAGGCCCCCAGGCAAAAGCAAGTCTGTTACCCCGAACTAGGAAGTTTGCACTCCATTTCTGATGTCGGCATCAGTAAGAGGACGGCTGTGTGCTTTCTTAAATATAACTGCAATTCTTTCTGTGACTATTTACCCCGGCGTTGCTTAGCTCTGATCTCTGTGAATGAAGGGCCACGTTGTTTTGTTCTGTCCTGGTACATGGTCAAACCTCCCTCCCAGAAGTCTCCTTGCCCATGACTTTGACTGTTTAGATACTGCTGCTGTTAATTAGCTTTATCAAGGCATAATTTGCGTTGAATATGAGTTACCAATTTTAAGTGTGTAATTATATGAATTCTGACAAATGTGCATAATAGCATATTATCACCACAATCAAAATACAGGAGATTTCCCTGATGCCCCATGTCAGCAGTCCTCTCCCCCATTCCTGGGCCTTGGCATTGTAGATCCTCCCTCCCTCCCTCCCTCCCTCCCTTCCTTCCTTCCTTCTTTCCTCTCTCCC